>JANAVB010039620.1:9072278-9334778 GCA_029216955.1 Iris pallida
CATGTGTCCATATAAACCTAAACGTGTCCAAGAAGTGGACACAATTGTGTCATAAATTTGAAATCGAATAGGTATCAGAAACTGTGTGTGTAGTGTGGTACGATCGTGTCAAATAGTCTAGGACACAACACACGACACAATAGGTCACGTGCATGTGTCCAAGCCTAGAGGGGGTCTAGGCGTACGTGTCTAGGTGCCTGAGTCGTGTCCATGAAGTCTCGTGTCCGAGAATGAGATGCGTATCAGACGCGACTGAACGCGCGTACAGGGTCAGTGCAAACCTAGTGCACTCGTGTTTTCGTGTCCGACACGACACGAGGGGCTGCGAGACTCGGGGGTGTGTTCGCTGACACCTCCCCTACGTGTTCACCAAGTATCAGCATCCCACAAGTCGTGTCGTGTCCGCTGTGAGACCCGAGCAGCAGGACACTGCGTGCGAGCGAGTGCGAGCATGTTCGTGTCCATTTTGGACACGGACACGACACAGAATCGTGCTTAGAGTGTGTGATATGTGTCTATCAAGTCTAAGGCTATGCATACATGTAATCATTTGCGAAAATCGAGAAGAAAATCTCCTTTGTGGCATTTCGTCGAACACCTAGCATATGACACTGAGACGTGTCCGATATGCACATCAAATCAATACCAACTCCTACCAAACTTAGTCTACAGCTAGGGGACACCTAGATGGCTGCAACTATAGAAAGAAATCAGAGTTTTAACAGGGTTTGGGTATTTTACCTATTGAGAGTAGATCTCAATGAAAAAGCCCAAAAAAGATATGCTTCTCTCTAAGTGTTATGGCCAAGTGAGCTCCAAATCTTGCTAGCAAGCCTCCACTAGTATCTCCAACAAAAATGAATCCCAATGCAAGAGAGTAGGCTCAATTTGGACTCAATTTTGATATAGGGGAGAATTTTAGGGAAGAACAAAGTTAGGGTTCTTAGTTGATATTGAAAAAAGGCAAGTGTGATTACAAGTTACTATAAATAGGAGGATTATCAAGGGGTGGCCAGCCATTAGTAAAATTAGGGTTAGGGCATGGTGAGGGTTTGAGTGTGGGCTTCTTCCTATGCAAAGTAAAGGTCCAAACAAAGCCCAAGTTCAAATTAGGGTTTCCTACATAATATCTAAAGAGAAAATATCTAACCAAAGTAATATCTAGATATTTCTCAACTTGTCATCCAGTAGGAAGGTTCTAACCTAGATTCTAACCTCAAGACTAATCTAGATTAGGCTAATCTTCTTGGTCAAGTCTCAACTAAATAAAAAGCACATATTTAATTAATAAAAAATTCAAAATCACCAAAAAGTCAAAAATGACCAAAATGCCCTTAGGCAAGAATGATAGTTAATCATGCTAATCACATGGTTAGGCTCTAGGTCAAGTAGTCTCTAGGGTTTCACTATCAACACATCAAAATCACAAGTCACATATTTAAATAGTTTTAAATTAATTAAAAAATTACCCAAAATTATAACATGATTTAAATCTCATTATTAATGATTGAAATTGCAAAAGTTCAAAATTAACATCATTTCAGAAAAGTGGGTGTTATACTACCAACCCTCTTCCTGATAACTCATCCCTATAACTGATACTCACCACTTACCTACATGGACATGTCACCTCCGTTTTCCGCTATACGTATTTCCAGTATACGTGTACGGAATCTTGACCTATATTTTTATTTATTTATTTATCTGGTCTTGCTAGCTAATTTTGGTTTAATCTTGTTTAGAGTCATCATGGCATGTAATGGTTTGACTTGGTTCATTATTTGGTTTAGATTGGTTTAATCCCATGGTTCATCATGTAAACCCCTACCTACCACCATCCCCATTTAAAACCTACCCACTTTTTCTCTCTCTTCATTATTCTCCATAACTTCTTCTCCTCCATTAAAAACCTCTCCCCGTCCATAGGCAAGTGCATCTTGCTCTCACTCAAAAACCCATTTTAATGGTTCTAATGGATTTCTAGCATGATTTTAAACCACTTTAGAACTTGGAAATTTTCATTTTGAAGCATAGATTTTTGTAGATCTAAGAAATTGCCATTTTCGGATTTTTGAAGTTTTGATCAATTTAACTTCTTTATTTGCATGTTTTAATGAATCCATGTCGTAGAGAATTTCGTTCTACCCCATTTTGACCTAAGGAAGTCCGAATTTGGACTCCGGACGGAGATTTGGCGGAGTTTCAAAGTTTTCGGCCATGGTTCGTTCTTCCCGGATTCGTCGGGAAGACGAACAGTGCACTGCTTGGGCGCATGGACTTGCCATGCGCCCAAAGCAGTCCTTTCTCCACTTTGGGCACATATGTAAGCCCCCTTTGGGCGCATAGGTGCATCCCTATGTGGACGCATAGCCTTGCATTTGTGCATGAACTTCCTAAGCATGTCACAGCACGTTCCTTGGCACTTGGCCTAGGGTCTTGCTACCCTCATGTGGGCGCATAGAGGGCTACCATGTGGGCGCATAGGGGGCTCCATGTGGGCGCATACAGTCCTCCCCCTTTGGGAGCATAGTGGTCAGGCAGCACTCATTTGGGCTTTTCAGTGATCTTGTGGATTTTGCTTCTTTTGCCAAGTTGTTTCGTAATTTTCCCATGAGTTGCTCACACGTTCACGACATGACTCATGTGTGCCCCAGCTTGGCATGACATAACACGATACGACACGGCACGTGCGTGCCACAGCTAGGCATGACATGACTCGTGCAAGCCGCGGTGCGACATGGCGCGACTTGGCACGACTTAGCACGATTTGCTAGTCACGGCATGGTTTTCTACGTACGGTTATTATAAGATCGCGACACGATTCATGCGAGCCACAGCAAGGCTTGGCACAACTTGGCATATGTTAGCCTTCATGTAGGCGCATTGAACCATGTGGGCGCATAGCCCTTGGATGCACGTTGTTTCGGCATTTTCCCCTTTTTGTATTCCCTTCTTTTATGATGCAAGTCGCCATGACTTTTCGGCTTTGTTGTACTTTACACTTCATAATATGATTTCTTTCCAAGTGGTGGCCCGTTAGGGTGCACTCAGGATTATGTCTCTTCCTTACTTACAAGTTAGCTTGTGCAATGATATGCTCCATAACCATGGTATGTGAACACGAAATGATGAATGACATGTAATGAACCATGATGGTGGCCCGTCGTGGCGCGCTCCTAGCAAGTAACAAGTACAAGTAACACGACATGATGGTAACCTGTTGTGGTGCACCCCTGACAAGTAATCTAGATAGATAACTCATGAACGTTGTTGCGACAGCTAACTGGACATGCTAGTAAACTCTCATAACACCGTGGGTGATTGTATTGAATGTGCTTTGTTTTGTATCATGTCTAGGACTTGTATCCCTTGTTACAACGGTCAGGGATACATATTGAATCTGACTAGGATAATGACTAGATTGGTCAAGTAGTTCATATAGAGAGATATTTCGGCTATAAGCAATCCCGTTATCTGGGCGCCTTCCTGATGGACTTGTAGTCTACCGACGAGTAGGGCACATTTCTAACTCACTGTCATGTGGGGCACTTCATGAAATAATTACTATGCACACTATCATGTGTTGCACTCAAGTCACCTAACAAGTCAAGATAACTCTTAACATGAACCTTGCGTCTGGATAACCTGGATAGTCTGCAGGGCTTATGGCCGTAGGGATATCTTATTACATCTGGCTAGTAACTAGGCTGTGATAACCCTAGTTAGTTAACTATCAAGCCGTACTATTGCTTGGCCGTGAATGTTGGATGGAGTCCCATCTTGTCTGGTCTTATCTAGACCCAGTACATGGGTATCTCTGGACATGCTTGTGTATGCTTTACTTTATCGATAATTGGTTAGAGACTAAGTTCTGTTCAGGTGAAGGGTTACAACCCCGGTCCTTGTTTGGTTTATGGGTTGTAACTTGGTTACTGGAATAGTCCTTTAGTCCTCTTATCGTTTATCACCCTGTTTTCTCTAACTCATGTCTTATATTATTTCATCTATAACTTTATGTGCTAATATGCTGGTTTTAGTTCTTAAGTGAAGCCTTCTTTGTGGCACTTGCTCTTTCTAGGGTCTGACCCAGCTGATTTTGTACGGCCAGATTTCGGAGTAGCACCCGAGGATCTTCCAGCCTTCCTGCCAGATGGTGACCACTAGGCGTAATCCTGGCAACGAGTGGGTTCTTATTTTGCTCTCCCACTCCCTTGTAAAAATATTCTTTTGAGGCGTTTAGCCGTCGAGCAAGTGTTAGCTCGTTTGCAACTTTACTTACTGTCTGCCTACAGGCTGTAACATGATTGACAAATCCTAGGGTTGATCATGTATGACTTAAACTCTTGCTAGTCTTCGCATTTTTTATGACTAGCTTCATGATCATCTGAATATGTAATGTATGGGACGCCTTACTTTATATGTTTGATGATCTACCATCTTGTTATATTTACTTGCTTGCTTGAGATTGAGATATTAGGCTTGTTCTTGACCCTAAGAGACTAATGGCTTGTAGTAAACCCTCATGCATCTAGACAACCGAGACCGTATTACGAGGTGGGATTCACTTCAATGAACATAGCTGGCTATGTCTGTCCCCCGCTCTCCGGTATTCTGGTTCTGGGGTATGACACGGTTTAAGTGGTAGCCCATGCAGGTCTTGAAAATCAAAATAAGTGAGGGTTTCACTGAATAGATGTCTCAATCAGCACTCGTCCTTGATCTCTACTCGTATCTTCTAATCTTCCTAAAATTTTGACCTGATCATATGTTTATATCCTTGATCTATCATGGTCCTTCCTTATTGTTCCCTATATCGTTTCTTCAGCGGCATTATTCATGGTCCTACAGATTGGCAAGGCGGAGCACCTCCCGTTGACCAGCAGCAACCTAGAGACCAAGCCCAGCACTCAGGAGTAGCCTCCAGAGTCATGCCTACCGGGGGTCAAAAGCCACCAGTCCAGCCAGCAGAGCCTGACGATAGAATCCCGGAGGGTCTCATCAGAGAATTACTTGCATCTCAAGATCATCAGGGCGATGCCCTGCACCAGGCAGTACAGGATGCCATAGGCCGTGTTGGTTATCAAGGGAACAATGCGGCTAGCAGTTTCAAGTGCCTTAACCCTCCCTTCTTCGACGGTAGTGAGGACGCTATTGCAGCTGATACGTAGCTCCAGGACATCGAGATTATCTTGGATGCAGCCAAGACTCCAGAAGGAGAGAAGGTAGCTGTGGTGCGCCTGCAGTTATTGGACCTAGCTCGCACCTGGTAGGCGATGATAGCAGTTGGGTTGGCGATGCCTGTTCCATGGGCGGTATTCAGTGACAAGTTTCAAATTAAGTACTTTGATGCTGTAGCTCGGCACGACCTACAGACGAGGTTCACCAATCTCAGGCAGATGAGCAGGACAGTAGATGGATATGCGGCCGAATTTTCAAGACTGAGTCGGTTTGCTCCCATCTTGGTGGCAACCGAGTTTGACCGAGCGCAGCGGTTCCAGCAGGGACTCCATCTAGAGATCATTCTAGCAGTGGAGCAGTTTGAGCATTAGACTTTTGATGCTATTTTACGAGCAACGAAGAGGCATGAGTATACCTCCCAGAGGATAGTGGACAGAACTGGAGGACGAAAGTGGTCCCATGGTCAGATGACCCAGTCCTCAGCCCCAGCCCCGACAGCTAGGGCCTTGACCATTGGAGCTCTGAGGAGGAAAGCATCAGTTACGTCGATTCAGCATTCGACTCCGATGTACCCTCAGCAGCAGAAGCGGAGGCAGTCTTCCCCAATGGGCTGTACTCATTGTGGAAAGCTAAGACATGTAGTATCAGAATATCGTCGAGCACAAGGATTGTGTTTGGTTTGTGGGGCATCGAACCACATGGTAGGGTCCTGCCCGCAGAGAGCCGGTTCATCCTTATCGATCCAGACTAGTCCTTGGGTGAGGGGACCAATACCAGTGCAGCAGCAGCAGTACCAGCCTTCGAGGCCATTGTCGCCTCAGGCTCAAGCATTCCAGCAGTAGAGACCGTAGAAGTATGCCCAGGCCCAAGCTCAGATTCAGAACCGCCAGAGAGGTTTCCAGCAGAGGAGACCAGCAACCAGAGGGCAAGGTCAAGCGATGGATTTGATCGTAGAGGAGGAGTTGGCATCAGGTGAGGTGGTGGCAGGTACCATTCTCGTCAACTCTTTTTCTGCATCAGTATTATTTGATTCAGGTGCATCGTATTTATTTATGTCTGCACGATTCACAACACGGATAGGACTCGAGCTCGAGTCATTATCAGTAAGACTCAATATATGTACTGGTAACGGTCTTGTGGGAGTAGATAGAGTGTTTTTCTCGTGTCGAATCGTAGTTAGCGGTAGAGAGTTTTTCGCTAGATTGATAGAGTTTCGGATGGCCGATTATGATGTGGTCCTAGGTATGGATTGGTTGAGGGACCAGTATGCTAGAATAGATTGCCATATCGGCAAGATTATTTTTAGTATTCCTGGTGAGCCAGAGTTTTCATTTCTCCGAGGCAGAGTAGAACCTTCTTCTCTAGTGTTGCGGATGGCAGTAGCAGCAACAGTTAAGTTTTCCAGAGTTATAGAAGAGTTTTCTGACGTGTTTCCCGAAGAACTTCCAGTTATGCCCCCAGAGAGAGATCGAGTTCACCATTGATTTGCTTTCCGGATCAGCACCAGTGTCAGAGAGAGTCTATAGGATGGCGCCTTCAGAGTTGGAGATCTTGTACAAGATGATTGAATAACTTATAACCAAGGGATTCATTCGTGCTACGGGTCACCTTGGGGAGCCCCGATGCTTCTTATTAAAAAGAAGGATGGTACGTCAAGATTATGTGTTGATTATCGTACCTTAAACTCTGTAACAATCAAGAACAGATACCCTCTACCAAGGATAGATGACTTATTTGATCAGCTTAAGGGAGCGGCTGTATTCTCAAAGATTGACTTGCGGTCAGGGTACCATCATATCAGAGTCAGAGAATAGGATATCCCGAAGACAACATTCAGATCGAGGTATGGACATTGGGAGTTTCTTGTTATACCATTTGGAGTGACCAATGCGCCAGCCGTATTTATGGACCTCATGAATCGTATCTTCATGCCCTATTTGGACCAGTTTGTGATAGTATTTATAGATGACATCTTAGTCTATAGCAAGAGTGAAGCGGAGCATTAGCACCATCTCCACATAGTTCTTCAGATTCTCAGGGAGCACCAGTTGTACACGAAGTTCAGTAAGTACAAGTTTTGGTTGGATCGTATCTCGTACTTAGGTTATACCATCACCAGAGGTGGAGTGGAAGTGGCCCCCCAGAAAATAGTTGCCATAGAGACATGGCCAGTACCTAGCACTGTTGCGGAAGTTCGGAGTTTCCTTGGATTAGCTGGTTATTACCGGCGGTTTGTGTCAGACTTCACTCGAATTTCAACGCCGTTGAGGCAGTTGACCTGCAAGGATATGCAGTTTGCTTAGAAAGCAGAGTGTCAGAGATCATTCGAGAAGTTGAAGCAGAGATTGATGACGGCCCCCATTCTCACTCTTTTCGATGGGACTGGAGGATTTTCAGTTTATTGTGATATTTCAGGCAGGGGATTGGGATGCGTATTGATGCAGCATGGTAAGGTAGTCACTTATGCTTTACAACAGCTTCGTGACCATGAGAGGAATTACCCTACCCATGACTTGGAATTAGCAGCAGTAGTTTTTGCATTGAAGCTTTGGAGGTATTATTTATTTGGAGATCGGGTGGAGATCTTCACCGACCAAAAGAGTCTTAAGTATGTGTTTACCCAGAAGGACCTCAATATGCGTCAGAGGAGATGGCTAGAGCTACTTGTGGATTATGACATCAACTTGCAGTATCATCCTAGGAAGGCCAACGTTGTTGCAGATGCATTGAGCAGGAGAGCCGGAGTTTATTTTCTAACAGCACAGCCAGAGTTGCTAGCAGATCTTCAGAAAATGGGTATTGAAGTTGTTCTTCCTTCCAATGTGGCATTGATGGCCAGTATGCAAGTTCAGTCTAGTCTAGTTGAGAGAATCAAGTTAGCACAGTCAGTGGATTCTAAGCTTCAGCGGCTTAAGGCAGAATGTGTAGCAGGGCGAAGACCAGAGTTATGTATTCCTGAAGATGGTACACTCCGACATGGGAGGCGTCTTTGTGTACCAAGTGGAGATATCAGACAGGAGGTCATGGCAGAGGTTCACAGTTCTCAGTATTCGATTCACCCTGGCGGTACGAAGATGTATCGTGATATTCGATAGCATTTTTTGTGGAATGGCATGAAGAGAGAGATAGCCCAGTTTGTCTCTCTTTGTTTGGTTTGTCAACAAGTTAAAGCTGAACATCAGAGATCCGCTGGACTTTTTTAACCTTTACCGATCCCAGAATAGAAATGGGAGCACATTACCATAGATTTTGTAACTGGATTACCTAGATCCCCAGCTGGGAGAGATGCTATCTGGGTTATAGTTGACAGACTCACGAAGGTAGCTCATTTTATCCCTTTCAGAATCGGTCAGTCGACGGATCATCTTGCAGAGATGTACCTCAGGCAGATAGTCAGATTGCATGGAGTACCAGTCAGTATTGTGTTCGACAGAGATTCTAGATTCACCTCGTACTTTGGGCGGAGTGTTCAAAAAAGTTTGGGGACTCATCTCAAGTTCAGTTCAGCCTACCATTTGCAGATAGATGGTCAGTCAGAATGCACGATCCAGACTCTTGAAGATATGTTGCGGTCGTGTACACTCGACTTCGGTGGTTCGTGGGAAGATCACATTCATCTCATGGAGTTCTTCTATAACAACAATTTTCAGGCCAGTATCCAGATAGCACCCTTTGAAGCCTTGTAAGGCAGGAAGTACAGATCTCCTTTAGCTTGGGATGATATCGGTGAGAGACAAATGCTTGGACCAGAGATGGTGACGCGGACTATTGAGGTAGTCAGACAAGTCAGAGATCATCTTCGAGTTGTACAAGATCGCCAGCGTCATTAGGCCGATTCTCATCGGCGTCCCCTTGAATTCTCTGTCGGCGACCATATATTTCTTAGGATCTTGCCTACCTGTGGCATCATTCGTTTCGGCGTATGGAGAAAGCTTAGTCCTAGGTATATAGGGCCGTTTGACATTCTAGAGCGAGTAGGAGATGTGTCCTATCGTCTCGCTCTTCCGTCGTCGCTACGTGAGGTACATGATATCTTCCATGTATCCCAATTGCGACGGTATATCCCGGATCCGAGTCATGTTCTTGATCATTCGGAATTGGTTGTTGGTACCAACCTTTCGTATGAGGAGAGACCCGTATCCATATTGGACCGAAGAGAGAATATACTCAAGAACAAGACTATCAAGTTAGTCTGTGTTGCTTGGGGTCATCACACTTTGGGTGAGTCAACATGGGAGCATGAGGATGATATCCGATCGCGATATCCCGACCTGTTTGACTCGTAAGGTATAATGTCCTTCTTATGCCTTATGCCTTCAACTTCATTACTTGCATGAATAATTACTTGATTGATTGCTTAGTTATAACTTGCCTGTGATTAGTATAGCATGCTCGATATCTCTAGCCTCTTGATTAAATTTCGAGGACGGAATTCTTTTAAGGTGGGTAGAGTTGTCACCTCCGTTTTCTGCTATACGTATTTTCAGTATACGTGTACGGAATCTTGACCTGTATTTTTATTTATTTATTTATCTGGTCTTGCTAGCTAATTTTGGTTTAATCTTGTTTAGACTCATCATGGCATGTAATGTTTTGACTTGGTTCATTATTTGGTTTGGGTTGTTTTAACCCCATGGTTCATCATGTAAACCCCTACCTACCACCATCCACATTTAAAACCTACCCACTTTTTCTTTCACTTCATTATTCTCCCTAACTTCTTCTCCTCCATTAAAAACCTCTCCCCCTCCATAGGCAAGTACATCTTGCTCTCACTCAAGAACCTATTTTGATGGTTCCAATGGATTCTTAGCATGATTTTAAACCACTTTAGAACTTGGAAATTTTCATTTTGAAGCATAGATTTTTATAGATCTAAGAAATTGCCATTTTTGGACTTTTGATGTTTTGATCTATTTAACTTCTTTATTTGCATGATTTGATGGTTCCATGTCGTAGAGAATTTTTTTCTACCCCATTTTGACCTAAGGAAGTCCGAATTTGGACTCCGGACAGAGATTTGGCGGAGATTCAAAGTTTTCGGCCATGGTTCGTTCTTTCCGGATTCGTCGGAAAGACGAACAGTGCACTGCTTGGGCGCATGGACTTGCCATGCGCACAAAGCAGTCCTTCCCCCACTTTGGGTGCATATGTATGCCCCCTTTGGGCGCGTAGGTGCATCCCTATGTGGGCGCATAGCCTTGCATTTGCGCATGAACTTCCTAAGCATGTCACAGCACGTTCCTTGGCACTTGGCCTAGGGTCTTGCTACCCTCATGTGGGCACATAGAGGGCTACCATGTGGGCTCATAGGGGGCTCCATGTGGGTGCATACAGTCCGCCCCCTTTGGGCGCATAGTGGTAAGGCAGCACTCATTTGGGTTTTTTGGTGATCTTGTGGATTTTGCTTCTTTTGCCAAGTTATTTCGTGATTTTCCCATGAGTTGCTCACACGATCACGACACGACTCATGTGTGCCCCAGCTTGGCATGACATGACACGACACGACACGTGCGTGCCACGGCTAGGCATGACACGACTCATGCAAGCCGTGGCGCGACTTGGCACAACTTAGCACGATTTGCTAGTCACGGTACGGTTTTCTACGTACGGCTATTATAAGATCGCGACACGATTCGTACGAGCCACGGCAATGCTTGGCACGACTTGGCATATGTTAGCCTTCATGCAGGTGCATAGAACCATGTGGGCGCATAGCCCTTGGACGCACGTTGTTTCAGCATTTTCCCCTTTTTGTATTCCCTTCTTTTATGATACAAGTCGCCATGACTTTTTGTCTTTATTGTACTTTACACTTCATGATATGATTTCTTTCCAGGCTGTGGCCCATTAGGGTGCACTCAGGATTACGTCTCTTCCTTACTTACAAGTTGGCTTGTGCAATGATATGCTGCATAACCATGGTATGTGAACACGAAATGATGAATGATATGTAATGAACCATAATGGCGGCCCGTCGTGGCGCGCTCCTAACAAGTAACAAGTACAAGTAACACGACATGATGGTGACCCATTGTGGTGCACCTCTGACAAGTAATCTTGACAGATAACTCATGAACGCTGTTGCGACGGCTAACTGGACATGCTAGTAAACTTTTATGACACCATGGGTGATTGTATTGAATATGCTTGTATAAGCTACCAGTCTTGTTTCGCATCATGTCTAGGACTTGTATCCTTGGTTACCACGGTCAGGGATACATATTGAATCTGACTAGGATAATGACTAGATTGATCAAGTAGTTCATAAAGAGAGATATTTCGGCTACAAGCAATTTCGTTATCTGGACGCCTTCATGATGGACTTGCAGCCTGCCGACGAGTAGGGCATATTTCCAGGTCACTGTCATGTTCTTGACCCTAAGAGACTAATGGCTTGTAGTAAACCCTCATGCATCTAGACAGCCGTGACCGTATTGCGAGGTAGGATTTACTTCAATGTATGTAGCTGGCTGTGTCTGTCCCCCGCTCTCCAGTATTCTGGTTCTGGGGCGTGACAGGACACAACCCTCAAACCCATACATGACACTAACCACCTGTAAACCCCCTAAAATTTTACTACAATTTTTTTAAAATAAATTTGGTATCGATTTTTTTTGTTTTTGTTTTTCGTAATTGTACGTCGCATACATGTTCACATTTTTCGTATTTGTACGTAGCATGCGAAATTGCAAGATGGTATATATTTTTATATACAAATATCTTATTAAAAGAATTCTTCGTATAGAAAGTATGTATTTTATTTTTATTTATTGTGTCACGTCGAGATTGCCAAACCTTTATTTTTATTTATTTATAAAGAAGGCAATTTTATTTTATGATACAAATATAAGTGATAATTTAGAAAAGCTATGGCTTTATGTCAAAACAGACTATATTTCTGCGAGTGACATGAAATTTATTTCATTGTCCACTTTGATATTTTTCGAAAACTAATTGTTTGTTTCTTTATAAAAATATATTCCACATATTTAAAGTTTATTGTGAATTTTAAAATTATTTATTAATATATTTTTATTATTTACAAAAAGTTATTTTGGAAATTGTTTAATTTAATATTTAATTAATTATGATGATTTAAATTGGAAAAGATTATATTGGCCTTATTTTTAAAATAGCTTTAAACTAAAAATAAGTTTTATATTGATTGATTTGGATTCGACTAATTTATTTTAAATTGATTTGAATAATTATGTAATTATCTAATGGGGATTTAAATCCTCTCAAATCCTTATCCTAATGAGATTCCCACCTCCTATAAAAGGAGAGGTACTTATCCTCTTTTCTCCACAAATTTACTCCACAAATATCCTCCATTCAAAAGTGTGCGTGCATCATGTCTGTGACCTTCCAAATTCTTATTCCATCTATTACAATTACATTATTTTCCGTGTCGGACACATCCCGACACGATACATCAAATTTCTAACCCTACCATTAGCCCCCGATCTTGTCGCCGACTATTCCCTGTATGACCCCGACAACCACCTTCGCCCCATCACCATCTCGCCGTCGACTTCACGACAACCAGCCTCCTGCCTCACCGCCACCCCGCTGCCATCAACACCGACTGCCACGACCACCACCCTCCGACCAATCCCAGACGCGGCTACCCGATCTCTCCGTCCAACCAAACACTCGGCCCCTGGCAATTCTACTACCACTGCATCCAGAGGCGACCCCTAACCCCTGGCCACCAGAGTACCACCACCATCTCTACCCCCGGTCGCCACCACTAATACCAAAGAATCACCGCCACCACCGTCACCAAAACTACCACCTCCACCATTCCCATCGGCCACCCCAAACCGACCATCACCCACAAAAATAAAACCACCACAAATAAAACCCCCTTTACCTGTCCTACATTCGCCGCACTCTCCTCCGCCAGACCGGCAAAATTATACGATGACTTCGATTAGCGAGCGCCACCCTCCCACAGCCTTGGCACCGCCTCCAACACCATGCTTTGACAGTGCCAGTTGCGTCCGCCTTGCTCCTCGTACCATGCCGCTCTTGGCCTCGTCCTCGACGGTGATGGGCAGTACCGGATCCGCCTTTGCCTCGAGCCACCGATGTCGTACGCACGGACGGTATTGTGAAACGCCACGCGGCTCGGCCAGAGCTTCTTCGTCGAGTAGCCCGTGCCGATCCCGTCCACCGTCGGTGCCGCACCGAGCAGTCCTGCCATAGTAGGACCTGGCCTCCACCGAATCTGCCCTCTCCCTCGGCTCACCGTCGCCTTCGGGGACTCTACCCCTTTTCGATCTCGTCTCCGCCGCCTCCTTTCCAGGCCGACGCGCCACCGCCCCTTGCCGTCGAGCCTCAGGCTCACCGCCCGCGCGCGTGAGTACCCAACGCGTCCCACCATATACCCTCTCCGCCTCTCCAGCCGGTGCCGCCCTGAGCTCGTCCGCCTCCCGCTCCTCAATTCTTCTCCTCTCTTCTTCTCCCTCTCGCCCTCTCATTCTCTACACCCCCTTTTCCATTTCCTCACCTGGCCCCTCTCTCTCTCATCTTTCCAAAAAAAGGGAGCAACAGCCCTTTTTTTATTGTTATTTAGTTTATTAATTGTTATTATTTTTATTTTTTCTGTTATTGTTTTATTATTATTACTATAATTATTACTATCACTATTATTATTATTAATTATTATTATTATTATTATTAGTTAATAGTTTATTGTTACTGTTATTATAATAAACAATTTATGAATAGTAAACTTATGATTTGTGATTATTATTAAATATTAAGATTATTATTATTGTTATGATTATTAACAAAGGTTTGCTAATTCGTTATACTTTTTCTTTATAAAAATATACTTATATAAGTAGTTCCGAAAATAGATGGTGAATAAAATATATATTAACATTTACTTATTTTATAGGCCCTAGTATGGATTTGTGTGTTTATATGAATAAATATTAGTATATATTTTATTAGTATTATTACTACTATGGACAATATTATCATTAATTTTGTATTGTGATTACTAAATATTATTTTAAAAATTATCTTATTAAGTTATGTATTTTAGATAGACCTATTTACCTAAGTTTAACTTTAACAAAATTAGGCTTTTGTCTTAAAACTGGTTTTCCAGATTTGTAAATGTCATCAATAATTATTTTTTACTAATGAAAATATAGTTTTCTACCTATAATTTCTTTTTTGACAAATTTAGGGTTTTGCCTAAAATGATTTCTATTTTTCAAGTATGCATTTATCTAAAATTATTTTTCACTGTAAAATATAGCTTCAAACATTATAACTTTTGCTTGCCATGAAATATAAAAGAGCAGAACAATTATCGGAGGACTGAACTTTTACTTCACGTTACAAACTCGCTTGTACAAAGAAAGCCTAGGGACGAAAACCTAGGTACAGTAGTCTAAGTACAATTATTTATTTTAGATTCTGGGGGGTGACGATAGAGGCTCGGAAAAGCGACGGCCGCTCTGCCTTACTCCTTGGACGATCGGTATGCAGCCTTGGCTCCAGAAGATTGCTCGGCGTTGAAGAAATGCTCTCTTTGCTCTCTTTCTGCTTTTTCTCTCCAAGTATTCTGGTGTTCTCTGATCTCGAAAAAAGGTCTCTTTGCAAGGGAATGGCACCTTGCTATTTATAAGAAGGGAATGCAATCATTAGGGTTTGCAATGATTGCCCCTTAGAGTGGCGACGGCCTGTTGATTGATCAATCTGGGTCATTAATCTTGAGTGTGATGAATCTGGGACATTTAGTGTAGATTGTACCAAATTCTATCAGCAATTAATGCTGATTGGAATAAATCTCCATGATGATGATCTGCTGATGTCTGCGAATCTGAATGAATAAATTTAATTCATTCTCCTGCCACGTGTCCCAGATTATTGGGATTTGACCCAATCTCTGATTGTAATAAATCTGGGAAATTGATTGGCTTTATGACACGTGTCCTAGGAGTCACGGAGCCGCATAAGGATTGGGCCGCATAAAGTTTGAGCCGCATAAGCCTGGCCACGTGTCAGGGCTGCTTGGGGAGTAGCCCCCGAATCTTCGAACCACATGATAATCTGGACCACATAACGGGTAGTGAGCCACATGGAGATGGTCCTCTTGAGCCGCATAGGGCTGTTTCGATCTGGGCCGCATAGGGCAACTTTGACCTGAGCCGCATGGGGAGTCTCCGCTCGAGCCGTATATGACTGTCCACGTATCTAGGCTGCGTGGCATTTTCTGGATCTCGGGGGATTGTGCCAGAGATTTTCTTTGATTTCCTAGGAGTCTGTCATTATGACAGAGTCATAATTGCCTCTTTGTGTCAGGCCTGTCGTTTCGTCAGAGCGATCAGCCATCAAAGTAATTAATGCAGTATTGGACGAAAGGGAGAACTGTTTACAAGCCATGTGTCTTCTCTTCTGAGCCGCAAGGAACGTCTTGAGCCGCATAGTCCCTCGTGCCGCATGAATCTTTGAACCGCATGGGCTATCTAAGTCGCATGGGATTCCCTGGCCGCATGGATCTTTCATTATTATTTTCCATGCTTCTACAAGACCCCCTTTAAAGTTTTTAATTTGTAAAATTGAAATACTTTGAATAAGAAGCATGGCTGCGTGCAAGCTCTTCTAGCCGCATATGAGGTCCTAGCCGCATAGATGTCTTGGCCGTATGGAAGTGTCAGCCGCATGAACTTTCGAGCCGCAGAGTTGTTTCAGCCGCATGACCGGCTTAGCAGCAGAGACTTTCGAACCGCAGGGGCGTCTCAGCCGCATAGCTTTTTACCATGTCATTATTGCCACGTATGGCAATCTTTTGCATTAAAATGCTGTTGAATTGCTGTCAGTTTTAAAGGCCACTTTTTGGTACGGGATCCCAGGGGTTTGTCCTTTATTTTAGGCGGCTTGCCTTGGTAACCATAGGGTCGGTCTTCGTGTACGCATGGGAATCGAAACGTCTTGCTCTTGTTTATAAATAAGGATGGGTTCAGTCGGAAGGATTTCTTTACTTCCTCTTTCGTTCCAACTATTGTTGTCTCGCTTTTCTTCCCTCATTTCCTTTCTCCGATCGTCGGTCATGGCCCCTAAATCCTCCAAGGTCGCCTCTGCTGCGAAGGGTAAGAAGGCGGCTTCCTCGTCAGCCGTCGTGCCCGAAGTGCACCCTGATGTCCGTCCTGCTCTTAATGGTAAGGGTTGTATTTGGATACTTTGAATCCTAAGAATCCATGGCTCTGTTGCATATTTATGCACAAGCCTTCACCCAAGTACGACTATGATAGAGGCGCATATGCTGTATGGGCTGCATGACCCTCTCATATCCGAGCCACATAGGAGATGCCCTATGTTTGAGCCGCATGAGAAGGATTTGAGTCTCTGGATATAAACCGCATGAAGTCTCCTTTGAACTGAGCTGCATATGCTTCTGACAGACTGATCCGCATAGCATTTAGCGCCGCAAAAGCTCTTCTGCTTAGAACCGCATATGTTTAATTGATCCACATAAACTATCGAACCAATGTTATATGGAAATCTCGACTGGTTTGGGCTGCATGAGGCTGTGTTGGCCAAACCACATAAGCTCCCTTGGGGCCGTGCCACCTAGAGCCCAATTGAAATTGAGCCGTATAGGGCTTCGTTTAATCCGAGCAGCATAGGCTCGTAGGAACTTGAGTTTAGTAACCATCTTTTAATCCTGTTTCTTTTTGTCCATTTCCAGTAAACCTCCCGATCAACCCAGCAGGAGAGCTTCTTGTGGGTTCAGCTCAGTTTGTCGTGGGCGTGCGGCTCGACGGCTTAATTCGACATATAACGGATCAGCTTCCCACTAATGAACCTAGGGAGAGGGTGGCTGTCATCAACAACCAGCCTTTCCACTTTCTTTGTTCTATGATAAATTCGGGGAAACTGGACGGAGAATATCTGAAACCGGCTTTTCTCTTTGGGGATGCCTTTTCCATAAAGAACTCCCGATTGCTGGATGTTTCTGAGAACTGGGATTATTCTGTAGACGGGGTGGAGATCCATATCCCCGAGATGGAGCGGCATTATCCCCTCTCGTGGTTTAACATGGTACCGTTAGACAGGACAATGGTGGGCTCCCTGACTCCCATACGATCGAGAATGTTTGTGGGCAACATCCACTATAACAGGCGTACAGGTTCAGCATATGCGGGCAAGGATTCAGTTAGTCGGAGTGTGATGGGGCTGCGCCCTGGTAATTTTGTAAACGTGACTGGTCCCAACTTCACTTTCACTCGAGTTGATACCTTTCTGAATCAGCTCGCTCGCAAGGGGTCTTATCCTGTGGGCAGGTTGTCGCTGCTGAATTGGATAAACCCCATTCCTACATGGGCCAATCTTACCTCATGGATCTTGAGGAACTATGGGGAATCCCTTCGAGAAATTGACCTTTACTACGCCGTCCGGGGCACCTGTTACGGGTTGCCTATTAACAAGCCTTTGTTCATGGCCCTTTTGGAGCTGTATAACCGGCGTACGGGGACTTTCTTTGCGCCCGGGGGAGAGTTGGGACTTGCTCTCCATGAGATGCATGCTGTTTCTAAGCTGCCGTGGGGAGGCGAGGCCTTTGAAGTATATACCCCAACGAACGAGGAATTCGATGACCTGGATCGACGATTTCCTGGTTTCGTCGCTGCGTACAGAGAACTGCTGTGCCATCATAGCATCTGCCACCAGACTGCTATCAAGAAAGAAAATAGCTCTGAAGGGACCGCCCCCCATACCACGACCTGGGTCGCGTATCTTTTCAAGTTACGTCCTTCCGGTCGGGTTTCGTCTCGAGGTCCTCAAACCCCGGAGGAGGTAAAGGACATGATGTTGAAGGTCAAAAAGTCAAGGTCCACCCGTGACAGGTTCGGGAGTCGCACCGACTACTTCAGTTATTTCTACTACGGTACCCGGGAGATGTCTGACAAAGCACTCTTGGCCGGGTTTTTGATGATATGGCTACGGAATTGCGTAGTCTCAGGAGGGGCAGGTTCTACTGAAAGGATCAGCCGTTACTTCATTCTTCCGGCGGTGAAGCTGGTCTTTAAAATCAGATTAGCCCTTCTTCCGGCCATGGTGTGTAGTATACACCACGGCCTTCGCGCGTTTTTGTCTAAGGTTATTGCTCGTGAAACGACGCTGGGTTTTGAGCGGATAGAACTTCCATACCATTACCTCATAGGGTGGTTATAAATGCACTATCGGTCGTTGATGAGGCCAGGAACTGAAGAAGATGTTACTGCTGATGACGCCTTCCTTTTCCGATACCGTCATCAGCCTTGGGAGCACGATACCATGCCGGCCTGCCGGAGGGCGTTGGCGAGAGTTGACGGGCCTGAGTTCTTTGTCTCTCTTCCTCAATTTACCCTTAGAGAAGTGAGGGGAGTACACGTTGACGGCGTTGATCCTTCCCAACTTTTATCTGAGAAGATGCTTCTTTGGCTGCGCAACATCCGCCCTGCGCACCTGGTATTTCGTTACCGAAATAACGTATACCTGGAGCCTTATTTGCCCAGTAGATTTTCCCGTCAATTCGGGTATAGTCAATTGTTCCTTGATTGTCCTAGCGCTTGCCTGAGCTTTGAGGGCAGCGTACTCGATGGCATCCGGGCTTGGCATTATTATAATGCGGTCCATACCCGGGCTAGCTTCTCGATCCCCGATGCCAAGGCGGCAGGGGATATTTTGTACATAGCGGCCCTTTATCATGTTGCAGCGAGCAAGCCTCCTGTCGACTTTGATATAAATACTAGCTTCATTGCTGGCACTGGTTTGGCTGAGAAGCCAGAGGGATCCAAGAAGAGGAAGAGAGGGGCGAACAGGGTTCCTGCGACGGACTCAGAGTCTACTACGGCGGACGAGGATGATGATGAGCAAGACGCCGATGACTCGTCGCATTCTTCGGACGAGGAAGTTGGGAATCAGTCCCCTATTATGCCAGATGAAAGGGTGGCGGGTTAGCCGCCTACTTGGTCTGACGAGGTGGTGGAGGATCAACCATCTGCTGTGCCTGGCCCTTCGCGTAAGCGAAGCAGGCACGTGATTACCGCTGATGGCCGAACCTACTCCACAAAGCACGCTGCGGTAAGACATCGCAGGCTGTTTATTGATGATGTTGACGTTGTTTCTGAGGTGATTTGAGTTTCAACTACCTCCTTTTTTCTTCTTCTATGTTATGGCCTAATCATTTTTTCTTTTCTTTTGCTCTCTATAGGCGTCAGATGAGTTCGCTTCTCAGGACCCGATTGCCGAAGTTGATCCGGTCCTGTCCCATTTGGTCAGTGATGTGTGTACTGCTATCATTGCTGCTGGGGTTCTTCCGGAGGCGGTCGAGGAGTCTCATCTTGCTGGGACCTCAACTCAGGGGAATGGGGGTTTTACTGCGCCCGTCCCTGAGACACCTGAACTCCAACAGGATGATACTGACCTGGCTGGCTCCCTTTCAGGGATGGCCGTGGCAGAGAAACCAGTTGAATTCGGATCGGAAGCTACGGGTGGGGCAACTACGCCAGCTGTGAACGAGCCGCAGCCTCCATGCTCTTCCCCTAGTAATACAAGTCAAACCTTAACTTGTGAAGAAGCCTATTTACTCCGTCATCCTATCCTTCGGGTTACGTCGATTAATGGTTGCTTTGGACGTTCAGGTCCCGACCCTTTATTGTCGGTGACGGACATTGCTGGGGCGGACCCTACCGGAGGGGATCTGACGGAAGCACGTGTGCCTCCTCCTTGCATTGAGGGGCCTCCATCTGGGTCGAGTTTGGGAGACCAGGTAGCAGTACAGCTGGGGCAAGGGACGATGCTTCCTGTGCCCTCTTCTGCGAATATAGTTTCGGGGTTTAACCTTTCCGCCCTGTCGAGCATCCAGGCTCTTTGGGCGGCGGAAGAAGAGCTAGCCGCTATTCAAGCATCTTTCCGTACGGAATTTACTTCCTTGGTGGCGGGGGCGGCAACTTCTGATGCTACTCCTTTGGTACCGCCTGCCACACTTCCTTTGACGTCGTCCTCTACAGAGGTTTTGGATGAAGTGTCCCGGGATGTGGTCGACAGTTTCTACCGCCACCTGAAGAGGGGGATCGAGGCAGCTGTGGAAAGGGGGACTCCTTTTACTCTGGCCCGTCAATGCACCGATGGCCAGATGAATATCCTTAGGACACTCCCTGGTGGAGGGGAACTGGATGTGCTTCTGGAGCCTAAATTGTTAGAGGCTGATCGTCTCGTGGCCCAGTTTCGCAGGCTGCAGCAAGCTGATTTACCCGCGGCGATAAACCAAGAGCGCAATTTCCTTGTTACCGCGGTGGAAAAGGTGATGATTGCCCGGGAGTCGCTCAAGCCGGCTATATTGAAGGACCGCCGGGATCTGACTCGGTTGTACGATCAATGGAGCCGTCGAACTGAAGACTGCACGACTCGGAAAGCGGATGCCTTCCGCGGGGTAACCGACACCCGGGAACAGATCCTAGAGCTCCAAAGAAAGCTGGCCTTTTTGGAGTCCGAGCTCGAAGCTGCTCGTACTGAGAAAGAGATTGCCATTCAGGAGACTGACAAGTTTAGTAGAGCTTCTGCCAATCTAGAACTTGCCCTGAAGAAGATAGAGAACGACTGGCAGGCGTATATGTATTTGAATGACGTAGAGCAATTGTCCCGAGAGGCCGAGCGCCGAGCTAAACAGAGGCTTGATCGGGGGACTGTGTTGGTGAGAAACCGCCTCTTGGAGTTGTGTAATACCGAACTATAGTCGGCCTTTTCTCCTTTTGTTTCCTTCTTTTTTTTTCTTTTTGAGAGGGACGTGGTCCCGAAACATGTAATGCTTTTTTCTTTCTTCAAATAAAGAGTACTTTCCATTCTACCCTTCATTTGTATTGCTTGTTGTGCCTGTGATATGATGGTGGTGTTTGCCCCGCATAGGAGACTTGTTTGTGGACCTATTACCTACGGCATACCTTGGTTTTAGGTACAGGTAACAGGTTTGACTGGGGATACTTAGAATAGTTCCACGGCAAGGTGGTCGTGGGCGTTCTCAGTATCGGGATATAGAATGCCGTGGAGCAGCTGGGCTCCCGGGGCATGATGAGGAATAGTGGGCCTGTACTAAGAGACTTAGCAAAGGACATTTGTAGGCCTATTATCCTTGGCGTACCACGACTTAGGATACGGATAATAGGATGAAGGGGAACCAACATACTTACTCAGAGGTTATGAGGACATGGCAAGTACAAGGGTTTTGTCGTGGAGTCTTCCTATTCAGAGGTAATAAGGACATGGCAGGAGTGGACTCATCGGATGATATTTGTGGTCAACAGAGGAATTTTGTGGTCAACAGAGGACATTTCTGGTCAACAGAGGACATTTGTGGTCAACAGATGACATTTGTGGTCAACAGAGGACATTTGTGGACCTATTACCCTTGGCGTATCCTGGTTCAGGGTACGGATAATAAGACGAGAGATGACCAACATACTTACTCAGAGGTAATGTGGACATGGCAAGCATGAAGGTTTCTTCGACGGAGCCTTCCCATTCAGAGGTAATGAGGACATGACAGGAGTGGGCTCAATGAAGGAGGGTACATAGAAAGACTCAGAGGTAATGAGGACATGGAAGTTCTATGTAAGGGGTGATTTGTTTTTGGCAGAAATAAAACGACTCAGAGGTCATGAGGACATGGCCGTCTTAGAAATTTGTGGATCGGTTACCCTTTTTGTGCATTAGAAGTACGGGTAGTGGATCATGAGGGAGGATCTCTTCCAGGAAGAAAGTTCAGAGGTATGATCATACATGACTTACTACCTGAAAGAGTGACCGGAATGTAAGTTCAGAGGTACCAGCGGGTACATGACTCGATAATCTGGAATGTTGTGAAAATGAGTTCAGCGGCACCAGCGGGTACATGACTCGGTAATCTGGAATATTGTGGATGCGAGTTCAGCGGTACCAGCGGGTACATGACTCTATAATCTGGACTGTTTCGTTTAGACATAATATTTCTTCAGGAACTTGCTGTTGACGGGCAACATAAGCAAGTCTCCGTTTTGCTTGGCGAGGCGGTAAGCACCGTTGGAGAATACAGTCTCGATGATAAATGGACCTTCCTATTTTGGCTAAAATTTGCCGGCGGTCTTGTGAGTCATGACCATCGGCCTCCGGACTGCCAGAACGAGATCGCCCACTTGGAATGTCCTAATTTTAACCTTCTTGTTGAAGGCTCCGGAGATGCGAGCTTGGTATAGCTCGATTCTTTGCTGAGCCAGGAGGCACTTTTCATCTAAGGCCTCTAACTCTTGTAGTCGGCGTCGATAGTTATCATCCGTCGTCAATTGATAAGTGAGGGCGACGCAGAGTGAGGGTATTTGAGTCTCCAATGGGAGAACTGCCTCACTCCCGTATACCAGGGAGAATGGTGTATTCCCTGTAGCTGTTCGAACAGTGGTACGGTACGCCCATAAGCATTCACCAAGCTTCTTGTTCCGGTCGCGTTTGTTGGACGATACGAGCTTCTTGAGTAACTTGATGATGGTTTTGTTAAATGCTTCTGCTAACCCATTCGCTGCTGGGTTGTATGGCGTCGAAGCAATATTCTGGATGCGGTGCTTGTCGCAGAATCGATAAAAGGTATGGCTTGCAAACTGCGGACCGTTATCGTAGATGATCCTCCGGGGCAGTCCAAAGCGATAGATGACGTGATGCTTAAGGAAGCTGATCACGTTTGAAGTCTTGACTTCTGTAAGCGGGACAGCTTCCGCCCATTTGGAGAAGTAGTCTGTGATTGCGAGTATGAAGCGATGCCCTCGGGAGAAAGGTGGAGTAATCGGACCGATGATATCCATTCTCTATGCTTCGAATGGCCAGGATGCCACTGTCGGATGTAGAAATTCGGATGGTTGGTGGATAAAGTTCGCGTAGACTTGGCAGGCTTTACACTTTCTAGCATAGTCTATCGCATCCGCCACCATCGTAGGCCAGTAGTAGCCCATTCGGCGAAGACGGTCTTGCAATTTAGGGCCAGGCTGATGGGCCCCACAAACACCGTCATGAGCTTCTCGTACGGCCTCTTTGGCTTCTATGTTCGATAGATACCGAACCAATACTCCATCATAAGATCGGCGATACAGCATTTTCGTCTCTGTATCGTAGAAGAATCTGAGGGAACGCCGTCTGATGGAGGTGGCTTCCTTTGGGTTCTCAGGCAGGATATCGTAGACGACGAAGTCGATGAATGGTTGTCTCTAATCTGGGGCATCATCAATCGCCTGGGCGGAATAGCTTGCCACGAATTGAACATTGTTCATGGGGCAGACCAGTTCATGGCCTATCACATCTACCGATTGATGAGTATAATTTGGCACTGCTAGGGAAGCGGCCAGGCCGGCTAAGGCATCGGCTTCGATATTTCGGAGTCTGGGAACGTGCTCGATGAAGAACCCCTCGAACGATGAGATGATGTTGATTGCTATTTGGTGATAGGGGTTCATGTCTTCGTGGCGAACTTTGTATGAGCCCCGGATCTGATTGACGATTAACTGAGAGTCGTCGTATGCTTCAAGATATTCTACTCCCAGCTCTCTTGCAAGTTGGAGGCCAATGACCAAAGCGTTGTATTCGACCACATTGTTAGAGCAGGGTTCTGTGAGAGAATAAGTGCGGTTAATTACCAATCCAGAAGGGGAGACTAGCACCACCCCGATTCCGACGACGATGTTGCCCTTGGGTCCAGTTCTCGAAGCACCGTCGAAGAACATTCGCCATATATCATCGTGAGAGGTTGCATGCGAGTCGGCGACCTCATCTGGGATTTCTTCATATATTCTGGATGACTCCGAGCCCGGGTGGGCCGCCAAAAAGTCTGCCAGGGCTTGACCTTTGACAGCCTTTTGTGGGACGAAGATCATATGATAAGGGGACAGCAATATTGCCCATGTAGCGAGGCGAGAGCTGAGTGCCCCTGGTTTAGTCATGAGGACCCTGAGAGGGTTGACTCGTGAAATCACATGTATTGTTTGTCCGGTGACATAGTGTCGCGTCTTCTGAATAGTGAACACCAGGGCAAGGCATTCCTTCTCCACAGCGGTGTACCGGTGCTCTGGCCCAATCATCATTCGACTGAGATAATATATGGCTTGCTCATGGCCTGCATTATTGTTTTATGCCAGCAGAGCCCCGAGGGAATGCTTCATTGCTCGTACGTAGAGCAGGAATAGTTTTCCAGCAACCGGGGCCACCAGGACTGGAGGGTTTGACAAATATTCTTTGATGCTGTCGAAGGCCCGCTGACATTCTTCGTTCCATATGAATGAGACGCCTTTCTTCATGAGGTGGGTGAATGGTCGACATCGTCCGGATTCGATGCTGCTGAATTCGAGTCCGCATTGACCGTGGGACCCACGCTTGTTTGACCAGGCATCCCTCCTTGCAGAGTTGGAAGGGCCGCTTTAATTTCGTCCACAGACTTGACCAAAGCAAGCAATATGGCTTCGAGACTATCGATGCGTTGGCGATCACTGGAACCACCTTGGCTGCTGTCTGTCATGAATACCGTCTTTACGTGAGGAGAGATAGACGGAGCGGTGGAGGAAGTGCCCTCCGAATCGTACCCCTGTAGTGAGAAGTCATCGAGATATGTGGGTATGTTCTCTTCTGGTTCAGACTCGAAAGGAACAGTACCCCCAGTCTCCGAGTTTGCCTCGTCTTGGGAGTTGTGGACGTTCTCGGGGACGTCAGGGTTTGCTGAATCTGATGGGAGGGTTGCCTCCCCTGACTCATCTTCTTAGAACATCGGATTGTTGTGGAGGCTCGGAGGGGTGCTACCCCAAGTCCCAGCAACCCCCTGTGTTGTGGACGACAAATCTCTAACTGCAGCAGATTTTGTCTTAGAACGAGTACCTTGGAAAACTCCGGTGGTGGGCACCCATTTAGATGACAGTCTTTTAGTCGCAGTGGTTGAGATCTTCGGGCTGGGAACATTTGTCTTCTTCCCTCTTCGATCAGCGGGGACTTTCTGAGCGGAGTTGCAGGAGACGACGAGAAGTACTTCGTCTTCTGAAGACGGCTGTTGCAGTCTTTTAAAGACGGACTGCCGATCTTCTTGCACCATCGCATTATTGTAGCAGCAGTTGGCGATGACTTGGGTGCAGTGACGTCCGTGGGAGGACTTTTTGTACCCCGATGCGTCTTCTCTTTCCTTGCGTTTGTGGAGGATGGCCTCACGCAAGTCAGACTGGTCTGGATCGACCATGCTTGCTCCCTGGATTTTGGAAGACTTTTGTACACTTCTCTGTCCGTTTGCCACCGGGGGCTGGACTCGAGTGGTTCTGTACAACTTCCCATCTGAGGCCCGTATAACGGTATGCGGGACGCTCAGATGATCAGAGACTGGATCAGCGGACCGAGCATGCCAAGCTCGCGCTGCCCTAGACTTCTTCGCTCTAGTACGTAAAGGCACATAGTAGGAAGAGTCTAGGTGATGCTGGAGAGAGTCAGACATATCTTCTTGGGAGCACAAGAGATCAGGACCATAAGACAGGCGGTCGAAGACAGAGCCACGCGGAGTGGGTGTCATGCGGCTGGCAGATGTAGCCGCATAGGCATTCTTCATGCGGCTAGAAGTCTCAGCCGCATGAGTTTTCTTCATGCAGCGGGATGATCTGGCCGCATAGACTTTCTTCATGCGGCTGGCAGATTCATCCGCATGAGCCTCCTGCATGGGTTTGGCAGATTTGGCCACAGGAGTGTCCGGCTTCTTCTTGGGGCACATAGAGTCGCTCTTTGCCCCTGTAAGTCCAGCATCGTAGTACTTTTCTCTGCCGGACTTGGGGACAGCAGAGTTCTCTACGGCTCGAAGTGGAGCCGCATGAGAGTCGCCTTCGCCGTCTTGGGTAGCAGAGAGTACCCCGTCCAGAGCTTGTAGAGGAGCAAATGATTTTGGCCTCCACTCGCAGCGAGCTTTCTTTGTGCGGGTTCGCTTCTGGATCGGACCAGCACTTGCTTCAGAGAGCATCTCTTCAAACGCCTGTTGGTCGAAACGGACGACCATCTTCTGTTGCGTGGAGCCAAGCTTGGCTGCATCCGACCGCGTCACCAACTCCTCAGACGTGGAGAAGTTTGTCCCCAGCAGAGTCGCCATCGTGTTTGCCATGAAATATAAAAGAGCAGAACAATTATCGGAGGACTGGACTTTTACTTCACGTTACAAACTCGCTTGTACAAAAAAAGCCTAGGGACGAAAACCTAGGTATAGCAGTCTAAGTACAATTGTTTATTTTAGATTCTCGGGGGTGACGATAGAGGCTCGGGAAAGCGACGGCCGCTCTGCCTTACTCCTTGGACGATCGGTATGCAGCCTTGGCTCCAGAAGATTGCTCGGCGTTGAAGAAATGCTCTCTTTGCTCTCTCTATGCTTTTTCTCTCCAAGTATTCTGGTGTTCTCTGATCTCGAAAAAAGGTCTCTCTGTAAGGGAATGACACCTTACTATTTATAAGAAGGGAATACAATCATTAGGATTTGTAATGATTGCCCCTTAGAGTGGCGGCAGCCAGTTGATTGATCAATCTGGGCCATTAATCTTGAGTGTGATGAATCTGGGCCATTTAGTGTAGATTGCACCAAATCCTATCAGTAATTAATGCTGATTGGAATAAATCTCCATGATGATGATCTGCTGATGTCTGCGAATCTAAATGAATAAATTTAATTCATTCTCTGCCACGTGTCCCAGATTATTAGAATTTGACCCAATCTTTGATTACAGTAAATCTGGGAAATTGATTGGCTTTATGACACGTGTCCTGGGAGTCACTGAGCCGCATAAGGATTGGGCCGCATAAAGTTTAAGCCGTATAAGCCTGGCCACGTGTCAGGGCTGCTTGGGGAGTAGCCCCCGAATCTTCGAACCACATGATAATCTGGACCACATAACGGGTAGTGAGCCGCATGGAGATGGTCCTCTTGAGCCGCATAGGGCTATTTCGATCTGGGCAGCATAGGGCAACTTCGACCTGAGCCGCAAGGGGAGTCTCCGCTCGAGCCGCATATGACTGTCCACGTGTCTAGGCTGCGGGGCATTTTCTGGATCTCGGGGAGTTGTGTCAGAGATTTTCTTTGATTTCCTAGGAGTCTGTCATTATGACAGAGTCATAATTGCCTCTTTGTGTCAGGCCTGTCGTTTCGTCAGAGCGGTCAGCCGTCAAAGTAATTAATACAGTATAGGACGGAGGGGAGAACTGTTTGCAAGCCATGTGTCTTCTCTTCTTAGCCGCATGGAACGTCTTGAGCCGCATAGTCCCTCGTGCCGCATGAATCTTTGAGCCGCCTGGGCTATCTGAGCCGCATGGGGTTCCCTGGCCGCATCGATCTTTCTTTATTATTTTCCATGCTTCTACAACTTTTTTTCTTTCTAAAATAGTATATATTACTTTCACAAACTCTTCGACTATCGATTCTTGACCGTATCAATCCCATTATTCATATTCCCTCGCCAAATCTGTACCTCTTATGTCGTCCCTAACCAATTTGACCATCCTGGATCCGATGGAACAGCCTATGCCATCATCATGAGCCCTTTTGCGTAGTTTTAACACCAAAATCGATCTTGTACAACTTTATTGTACCACACCAGGCAGCTCACCAGGCGTCACAACAAGCTAGTATACCTTGCTATATTTACTGTCATATTATTTATTTTCAGCATTTATTTACTTTGTTTCAAATTGTCTTATTTGTTATAAACTGTGAGTCCAAGCCACACTTGGGTGCAAGCGACTTTATCAATCGTTTCTTTGTTTTATTTTTTGTTGCATGTCGACTTAGTTGTAGTGGACTACCCTCCTATTGTGGGATATTTTTATATCTCCGTTGGCCATGACACTTACACTACACGGTTTGAGGCATTTTATTAGGGGCACGGCTTACATATTGACTAGCTATCTCTAAAGTCGTGCGACGATAGATATTCATAACTGCTATGACTAGGGTTTAGAGACTCAAGCAGTTACAAAACTGGACGAGTTATGGACATGACTTGGACAGTATGGGAAATATTGGGGGAGGACAGTCGCTTGTGCGTATGGGAAGCCAAAAAGGTAACCCATAGTTTTCGAAAGGAACTATGGCGATATATTTGCAGATGCCCTCTGACGTTTTGGATGTTACGGACGGATACGTATGACTGGGTGCCAGTCGCGTACTTATAAGCCTAAATTCCACCCATGCGCATGAAAGTTGTCATCTAAATTGCACAAAAGGCGGTTAGAATCCTCTTGCGAGCTTGTGTCTAGGAGAGTCTTTACATATTATTATTATTATTTTGACAGTCATATTAGCATTTTCTTCATGTATCTTGTTACGTCCCTCTGAGGACCTGCAAACCCCCTAAAATAATAATAATAAATTTTCTTTATATTATTATATAACCTGCAGGATTTTATTAGGAATTGGTTGTTGGTAGTGGTAGCAAGTATTGCTACTTTATATATATACATTAAGGAAATGGATACAAATTTAAAAAATTTGGTACTGAAACTCTTCATAGAGTACCTTTGAGTTTTAGAAAATTTAGAACATAATATTATTTTTATTATTTTAATTGCTATTGACCAATTGGAATATTTTGTATTATGATAGTACTAATAGCAAGTGCATACTACAAGTTTAAAATATATTCACACATATATTCATTATAAGTTATTTTGAGTTGAGAGATTTTTTAAAAAAAAAGTAAATTTGAAATCTGTGTTTTCATTTTAGTATACTGGAAAACTTGGAGTTTCCTTTTAAGTATCAATATGTATATTTTCATACATATATAAAGATTTCTCTTTTAGTGTAAATATATGTGCTCATATATATAAAGATTTTGTTTTAAATAAAAATATATATTTTCATATATAAATATATATATAGAGATTTCCTTTTAATTATAAAATATATAATTTCACATATTAAGAAATACTCTTATAGCTGCTGTTTAAAAACAAAACGAAAAAAAAAAGATAGAGGCGGTACTGTCCAACCGGAACAGTACTGGAGATATCCCGAACTGGAGATGTCCCGAACTGAAATAGTATTGTTCCTTTTAAATCCAAAGCAAATCTTTTCCCTATTTCCTCAATCTAATCCCTTAGAGATCCACCAAATCCCTGCATCTACCGAGCATATCAGTTAATAATTCTTAGTAGAGGTCGGACTTAAAAGTCCAATCTACACAAATTTTATTCCTCTTCTCACGGATAGAACGCCACCACCTCGTGCACAACCCAAACCCCTACTAGACCCTCTCCGTCGTGCGCCTCCTGAACGCCGTCGTTAGCCCTGGGAATCGCCAAGGTTGCTCACAGCAAGTGGGCGAGCAACGACAGTAACCATAACGGCACGTTTTGGTAGAAGCACCCCGGGACCCAAGTACCATATTCAAGGTACGATTTCTTCCTCGTTACTCCATAATTTGCCATCAAACTTGTTCGTTAGGAATCATAACCTATCCAGCATCAAACCCTATCAAGTAGATTTATGCAAAATTTACAAACCTGACCAGGAAATCAACGAAAAGATCACCGAAAAGAGCCTATTCGAAAACATGACAGAAACCAACCCAGACCTAGTTTGGAAGGCAGTTCATGGCCAAACCATCTCCAATTTTTAAAATCCAACTGAATAAACTTATACACAACCTATACACGATGAAAACCCCACTTTTACTTTTATTGTTCATTTACTAGGTTGTTGTTAAACTATTTTCAAAGTTTAGAAAAAAACAGTTTTTAAAACTAAGAAAACTTAGAAAATTAACCGATACGGCGAGCGTCCCGACAAACCGGCGACGTGGTCGTGCACTATACATATTGAAAGTCGCGTATGGATGTTGTCGATGTGTGGAAAATGACGGAACTCGATTTTGTTGCATGTGCGCGACGAAATCATTGCGTATCCGTCGAGATACCCCCGTATCGACCTTTTGCAGACTCGGCCATAACTTCGTGTACATTCGTCGTATCGAGATGAAACTTGCGCCAACAGGACCTATCAAAATTCTGGTCCTGTGTGCCAAGTTTGGTCCGATTCTGAGAAGGTCGAATGGAACGCCAATTTGGCGGGCCCGCGACCCGCTCCAATGGACGAATTTGTGGGCGGCTCCTCGGAATCCAAAACTGGACATACCGTTGAGTTTCTCTCCTCAAACCGAATCCGTAGACATATAGTTTGACGACTTTAGAGACTATAGATACTGGCACGCATTTCGGTGTAAAATGGGTCCAACGACGGATATCGTTTTGACCCGAAATTATGATTTTACTCCTATTCCATAATTTAATTTTTGGACAGGCGTTTCCTAGACATATCTTTTATACCGAACACGTTCGTGATGTTTGTTTCAGCATTCGGAGCTCCTTGTGGATTTTGACTTTCGTGCTGACGATACTGATTGTGGGATTTTGCTGCTTCTCATACCACCCTCAGGCAAGATACCTTGCCTTATTTACTGTTTATAATTAGATGCATCTTTATTTATTTATTTACTGCATATTTATTTTCTGTTTTCAGTTGGATCCATTACTTGCTATTTTTAGTTCACTGTATTTTGCTTTCAGTTATTTTTTTTCTTGCCTTTTTGAATGCATATGGACCTAGTCTTAGCGAACTACCTTCTGTTAGTGACCTTGGGAGGGAGAAGACAATTAAATGTATGGGCTACCCAAATCCAAAAGTTGTAGTAACTGCATACTACGATAGTCGAGTCGCGAAGGTCACTAGCCTCGAGCTATGTGGACTGATGGGTCACGTGGGCCGCTAGGCTCGAGTTATACCGGCTGATAGTATTGGTACTTGACGTGTGCATGTTGTGAGTTGTTACCTTGTCCTGGGGGAGTCAGCCTTCACCTACCCATACATCGATATGTCTTCTAAATTGCCTACTAGAAAGGTTAGGAGACCTTAGCAAATTTTATGTTCCAATCATGGCATAGAAAAATGTCACATCACGGAATAGTAAGTTACCCCTTGTCCTTATTTGGTTGTAGGGGTAGCCTACTATTTCGATGATGGGATATTGAGCCGTGCTATGGTTTGGACACTTTTACTTTATCTTTATTTTATGGTGCATTTATATTCAGTTCATATGGCATGTTCTTCCTGTATCTTGTTACGTCCCTCTGAGGACCTGGTGATCTCTCCAGGTATAGACGATTTCCCGCAGGAGTATGGCTCGGGACTGGATCCTTCCTACCTTGATGACGAGGCATCTTCCCCTGATATCTAGATTCACGTTGTTCTTTGAGGCTCATAGTGGACATCTACTCTATTTGAGATTATTTTTATAGTTGTTTAGTGTGGACATGTCCACCCGGCTATCTTTTGACTCGCTCATTTATTCTATTTTGATTTCTTATATCTTCTGTATCTGCTGTGGATGAGATATAGTTTGTAGATTTATTTAGCCTGCAATTTATATTATTACAGCTTATGTATATATAAGAGAATTTCATATATTGGAGTATTCATTGTATATATGCAGCTGGCATGTCTACGTACTTGGTCCTAAGTATTCTGGGACTGGGGCGTTACATGTTTTTGTGGTGGCCCATGTAGGCCAGAAAATATTGTTGGGATACATGACTGTTCCCAACAAGCCTGCATATAGGAATAGGAATAGTTTCTCATCCATGATTATTGCCTCCTTGACCTCCAAACTTTTCGAACTCTCTTTGATTACCTGTACTGCCTAATATCTAACCCTTCATAATATCAGTCTAATTCATGCTTGGTAGAGGTTAGGACGACGACTCTTACTAGGTAGACATGTTCCATCGTCACTAGCTTAACTCTTATAAGTTGGGTAGAATGCCTCACGATCCAACCCTTCCTTGACCGTAACCATGGCCTCAGACAAGAAGACAGTAGGACGTCTATTTGGGCACGAAACCCGAACAAAACTAATTTTTAAAGACTGAAAATTTTTATATTCTTTTATCATTATCTCGCGTACTTATGTTTTACCATCTTGACCAATTCTGCTATTATAGCCTAGATTTGCAAGCCTATTCATTTTTCGAGCTTCTTCATGACATATATGTTATTGTAGAGGTGAGCATTATTCGGTATTGGACCAAAAACTGAACCAAACCGAACCGAACCGAATAAGAGGTTCGGTTTTAAAAAAATTCGGTTTGGTTTCGGTTTTGAAAATACTAAATTTTCTTATTCGGTTTCGGTTTCGGTTTTGGGTTTCGGTTTCGGTCCAAAACCGAAAACCGAATAAGAAAATTTAATTAATTTATATATATATATATATATATATATATATATATGTGTGTGTGTGTGTATGTGTGTGTGTGTACTATATATATAAGTATTAATATATATAGGTATATACTAAATATATATAGGTATATACTAAATATGTCTATGTATATTTAGTTACTACATATATTAACAAAAAAAGCTCAAAAAAATCAAAAATATATGAATAAACCGAAAACCGAACCGATTTAATTCGGTTCCGTTTGATTCGGTTTTGGGCCAATTCGGTTCGGTTTCGGTTTTGCTTATTCGGTTTCGGTCCAATTCGGTTTTGGGTTATTCGGTTCGATTTAAACCGAATAAACTGAATGCTCACCCCTATGTTATTGGAGGTACCCCACTAACATATCGTTTATCAGAACCGGTACATGATGGTCTGATCAACCTAATGCACTTGGTTCGCTCTTCATAAAAATTATTCAATGAGATATAGTTAACTTGTTTTCCCAAAATCTCATCCGCAACTGCGTTGACAACTCTCCTTCAACTGCTTGACCTGTAACTTGTTTGAATCTATTCTAACATTATCATATTTTCGTGCCAGCAGTATGGATCTACGAAGCGGACGCAGCTCTACCTTGGTCGTCACCCCTGATGATGCGCCTACCCAGGAGGAGCAAAATCCTCCAATGACCCCGGTGACTCCGTATCAGCCAGGACAGCCGCAGACTACCATAACCCCATCAATGGTACAACAAAAAACCCAAGTGCCACCAGTAATCCAGACTGGGCAGGCTACCGTAGTACTACCCGAGGAGAATGTACCATCACCTCCACCACCCTCTCAGTAGTATCCACCTCAGTACGGGCCACAGATGCCTCCACCACCAGAGGATGGAAACCCTACTACACAGTTCATGTATGCCATGATACACACTCAATGGCAACAAGCTGAACTGATGAGGCAGAGCATGACGGAAGCACTAACTAGGCCCCCACCTCCACCTCCGACACCGGTACTAGCACCAGCTCTATAACCATATGAGGGTTCTATCAAGGATTTCATGGATATGAACCCCCAAGCCCTTCAGAGGTACCGAGAAACCACTAGAGGTCACTGCGTGGCTTATCAGCACAAAGAAGCTACTGAGGGTATCCCAGTTGCCAACAAATGATTGGGTGATAGCAGTAGACTTGCTCTTAGAAGACAATGCCCATCATTGGTGGGAAGCCGAAGAAAGACGCTTGGGAGCCAATCAGACTTAGGAAGAGTTTTACAAACTCTTCAATGAGAGGTTCTTTCCTATCCATGTATGCGATGTCCTCTATGATCAGTTCCTACATCTCAAGCAAAGAAACATGATCATAGATGAGTACGATGCAGAATTCAGCCGACTAAGCAGATTCAGTGAGACACTGATTCCTACAGAGCAGGAAAGGGCCAAGAGATTTCACCAAGGATTGACACCAGAGCTCAAGAAGCATACCACAGTACAGTCTAGAGTTTCTCATGATGCAGTATTAGAAGAAGCTAGAAGCCAGGAACTCCTTAACAAGGAAGTACAACAGGCTCAGAGATGCCATATTCCAGCAATTGGGCCAAGTAACCTTACCCATGGTGGACCAATCAGACATTCTATGACACCACGACCACCAAGAGCATCACCCTATCCAATTGATGAGCTTCTTACATGTCGCTTCTGTCATAGAAAAGGTCGTGTCATGAAGGATTGTCGTCGTAGATTACGACAATGCATGATTTGTGGCTCCAATCATCACAAAGCCCGAGACTGTACAGAACAACTAAAGACAGCACAATAGCGGATGCAAGGACCCATAGTACGAAGACCAATAGCAGAGCCCAGTCAGCTATCACATGGAGGTTATCCTAGAGGATCACACTTAGCAGAACAATCTATACAAGTTAGGCAGGATGGACAAGAGAAAAATGGACAAAGCCATGGACAAGCATTTAGCAAGGCCATGATAGAAATCCATCTTGAGGTGGAGGATTTAGCAGGTATTACTCTAGTTACACCTTTTATTTGTTTTAGACATGGCTTAGCATTAGAACAACACATTCATTAGCTTGGTCAACATGTATAGCATAATACTTGTCTTAATATGAATTACTAGTTACTAGCGATAATGCATATGCAGTACCTTCGACACCATTAGAAATCTATTGACTATAGTCTAGCAATCTTATTACAGAGATTTATGACTTAGCAGTTAGAGATCCTTGCATGATGTACCTTATAATTTGTTACCCCATCAGTAATTGTCTTGTGCTATAGAAGAGTGAATCATCCAACACCCTCGGTACATGTGTCATCTTGGCAACCCTCACTAACGCGGAAGCATAAAGATGACATAGGTAATCATTTCACTATTGTCCGAAATTCGAAGAACAATCTTTGACTTGACACAGTTCCTCCAACCGAGCAAATAACCTAGTAGCTCACAACGCCCACTTCTATCCGTAACACTATGGATACTCCTACCGTGACTTTGAAATTTGGAGCACAACAATAGTCTTTTTCTTCCAACAAGTTCCATACACGAGACCTAGACGATCCTACCTTCATCTAGGCATATCATGTCCCACTCAAACATGTCCCCTTTTACCCTATTTTTATGATGCGATTTTCAGATCAGGATGGTCATTTATAACCCTTACCGCGATATCGATGAACTTCCCGACCTCAATTAGAGGCCCAACCTCGACTCAAATCTTTCAACCTAATATATGGTTATGATCCACTCGAACCCATTACACACATGCCACTAGTGTGCCACTCAAATCCCCATACGCGACTTAAACACAAACGTCACAAAATGTGCATTTTGGCTTAAGGAACCTAGTAACCCATCCGACCGTCAATTAGCCCAACCACTGGAGTTCAAACTAATTCTAGGATACCCTCACTTAGTAGGAAGGGTTCAGATTAATTTTAGGTAACCTGACCAGCTAATATAGATTAAAATCTGAGACTTAAATTAATCAAGGTTGGTTCCAACGGGACTTATAAATCATTGGTTTATAACGTCTACTTCCATCCGTATCAGTTTGACACATCTGCGTGACCTTGATATTTGAAGCACAATACTAACCATTTTCTACCAGCAAATTTCCATCCTCATGAACTAGACAAGCCACTCTACACCTATGACATACCTGTCCCCAGCAAACACTCTATCCTATGCTCCATTTCAATTACACCACATGTATAACACCATTCCTTGTAGCGAACCATATATGTCCATTTTTGTCCCAATTGATTTTTACCATGCGATTTTGTCTCATTCCCTAAAACGACTGGATACCCATGAACCATGTAAGACTAATAATACCCTACCTTGTAGAATATGGTGCCAATTTGAAATTCTTGTATAACTACCTCCTCCATCTTTTCAGGAACCAATTTATGGTTTGAAGTACTTACTCTCTCTTCATATTCGGCCTCAATATTTTTTTTATCTATGGTCATATTTTATATTAAGTTTTATTTTAATTTCGAGGACAAAATTATTATAAGTTGGATAGGATTTAAACCCCCTAAAATAATAATAATAATTTTTTTTATATTATTATATAACCTGCAGGATTTTATTAGGAATTTGTTGTTGGTAGTGGTAGCAAGTATTGCTACTTTATATATATACATTAAGAAAATGGATACAAATTTAAAAAATTTGGTACTGAAACTCTTCATAGACTACCTTTGAGTTTTAGAAAATTTAGAAAATAATATTACTTTTATTATTTTAATTGCTATTGACCTATTGGAATATTTTGTATTATGATAGTACGAATAACAAGTGTATACTACAAGTTTAAAATATATTCATACATATATTCATTATAAGTTATTTTGAGTTGAGAGATTTTTAAAAAAAAAAAAGTAAATTTGAAATCTGTGTTTTAATTTTAGTATAATGGAAAACTTGGAGTTTCCTTTTAAGTATCAATATGTATATTTTCATACATATATAAAGATTTCCCTTTTAGTGTAAATATATGTGCTCATATATATAAAGATTTTCTTTTAAATAAAAATATATATTTTCATATATAAATATATATAAAGATTTCCTTTTAATTATAAAATATATAATTTCACATATTAAGAAATACTCTTATAGCTGCTGTTTAAAAACAAAACGATAAAAAAAAAAGATAGAGGAGGTACTGTTCCAACCGGAACAGTACTGGAGATATCCCGAACTGGAGATGTCCCGAACTGAAATAGTATTGTTCCTTTTAAATCCAAAGCAAATCTTTTCCCTATTTCCTCAATCTAATCCCCTAGAGATCCACCAAATCCCTGCATCTACCGAGTAAATCAGTTAAGAATTCTTAGTAGAGGTCGGACTTAAAAGTCCAATCTACACAAATTTTATTCCTCTTCTCACGGATAGAACGCCACCACCTCGTGCACAACCCAAACCCCTACTAGACCCTCTCCGTCGTGCGCCTCCTAAATGCCATCGTCAGCCCTGGGAATCGCCAAGGTTGCTCACAGCAAGTGGGTGAGCAACGACAGTAACCATAACGGCACATTTTGGTAGCAGCACCCCAGCACCCAAGTACCATATTCAAGGTACGATTTCTTCCTCATTACTCCATAATTTGCCATCAAACTTGTTCGTTAGGAATCACAACCTATCAAGCATCGAACCCTATCAAGTAGGTTTCTGCAAAATTTACAAACCTAACCTGGAAATCAACGAAAAGATCACCGAAAAAACCTATTCGAAAACATGACAGAAACCAACCCAGACCTAGTTTTGGAAGGCAGTTCATGGCCAAACCATCTCCAGTTTTTAAAATCCAACTGAACAAACTTATACACAACCTATACACGATGAAAACCCCACTTTTACTTTTATTGTTCATTGACTAGGTTGCTGTTAAACTATTTTCAAAGTTTAGAAAAAAATCAGTTTTTAAAACTAAGAAAACTTAGAAAATTAACCGATACGGCGTGTGTCCCGACAAACCGGACGACGTGGTCGCGCACTATACGCATCGAAAGGCGCGTATGGATGTTGTCGACGTGTGGAAACTGACGAAACTCGATTTCGTTGCGTATGTACGACGAAATCAGTGCGTATCCGTCGAGATACTCCAGTATCGACCTTTTGCAAACTTGGCCATAACTTCGTGTACATTCGTCGTATCGAGACGAAACTTGTGCCAACAGGACTGTATCAAAATTTTGGTCCTGTGTGCCAAGTTTGGTCCGATTCTGAGAATGTCGAATGGAATGCCTATTTGGTGGGCCTACGACCCGCTCCAACGGACGAATTTGAGCGCGGCTCCTCGGAATCCAAAACTGGACATACCGTTGAGTTCCTCTCCTCAAACCGAATCCGTAGACATATAGTTTGATAACTTTAGAGACCATAGATACTGGCACACGTTTTGGTACAAAATGGGTCCAACGGCGGACATCGTTTTGACCAGAAATTACGATTTTGCCCCTATTCCAGAACATATCTTTTATACTGAACATGTTCGTGATGTTTGTTGCAGCATTCGGAGCTCCTTGTTGATTTTGACTTTCGTGCTGACGATACTGATTGTGGGATTTTGCTGCTTCTCGCACCACCCTCAGGCAAGATACCTTGCCTTATTTACTATTTTTAATTAGATGCATCTTTATTTATTTATTTACTGTATATTTATTTTCTATTTTCAGTTGGATCCATTACTTGCTATTTTTAGTTCACTTTATTTTGCTTTCAGTTATTTTTTTCTTCTTGCCCTTTTGAATGCATATGGACCTAGTCTTAGCGAACTACCTTCTGTTAGTGACCTTGGGAGGGAGAAGACAATTAAATGTATGGGCTACCCAAATCTAAAAGCTGTAGTAACTGCGTACTACGGTAGTCGAGTCGCAAGGGTCACTAGCCTCGAGCTATGTGGACTGATGGGTCACGTGGGCCGCTAGCCTCGAGTTATGCCGGCTGATAGTATTGGTACTTGACGTGTGCGTGTTGTGAGTTGTTACCTTGTCCTAGGGGAGTTAGCCTTCACCTGCCCATACATCTATATGTCTTCTAAATTGCCTACTAGAAAGGTTAGGAGACCTTAGCAAATTTTATGTTCCACTCATGGCATGGAAAAATGTCACATCGCGGAATAGTAAGTTACCCCTTGTCCTTGTTTGGTTGTAGGGGTAGCCTACTGTTTCGATGATGGGATATTGAGCCGTGCTATGGTTTGGACACTTTTACTTTATCTTTATTTTATGGTGCATTTATATTCAGTTCATATGGCATGTTCTTCCTGTATCTTGTTACGTCCCTCTGAGGACCTGGTGATCTCTCCAGGTATAGACGATTTTCCGCAGGAGTATGGCTCGGCACTGGATCCTTCCTACTTTGATGATGAAGCGTCTCCCGCTGATATCTAGATTCACGTTGTTCTTTGAGACTCATAGTGGACATCTACTCTATTTGAGATTATTTTTATAGCTGTTTGGTGTGGGCATGTCCATCCGGCTATCTTTTGACTCACTCATTTATTCTATTTGGATTTCTTATATCTTCTGTATCTGCTCTAGATGAGATATAGTTTATAGATTTATTTGGCCTACGATTTATTTTATTACAGCTTATGTATATATACGAGAATTCTATATATTGGAGTATTCATCGTATATATGCAGCTGGCATGTCTACGTACTTGGTACTAAGTATTCTGGGACTGGGATGTTACAGGACCTGGTTATTCCCCAGGTGTGTGTTCATGTCTTCTGCAGGTATCCTAGCCGAGGCGTGGTCTTCTCCATTTCTTCGAAGATGACGTGCCTTGGACCTTTCTTGCTACTTTCGCCAATTCTTTTCGTATGTCATGTATCTCTTTTCATTTTATTAGTTGGTAGTAGATTTGTCTCCGCCCAACTATATGTAAACAGACAAATTCTTACTTATTTGTATAAAAGCTTGATTTTATTTCGTTGATGAGATTAGTTAGTTGTGGTTTACTATATTTTACAGCTTATGTATACATACAAGGCCCCTGTACTTTGTATGTATACAGCTGGCATGTCTACGTACTTGGTCCTACATATTTTGGGACTGGGGCATTACATATTTTTGTGGTGGCCCACGCAGGTCTAGATAAATTGTTTGGTTACTTTACCGTACCAAGCAAGCCTGCGTATAGGATTATAGTCTAGGATCTCATCCACATACTTGATCGCCTTCTCGTTTGACTCCTCGAGTTGCATCTTGCTTGATTCCTGCTATCGTGATTCGTGCCCTTCTTTCGTGCTTGATAGAGATTAATAAGGTAACCCATACTAGGTGGACCTAACCCATTGTTCCATCACCCTACTAGTTTAACTCTTGTAAGTTGGGTAGAATGCCTTATGGCCTAGCAATCCCTTTGTCCTTGTGACCTATATTAGCAAGTTCACTTTGGTTCTAGAATTTAGAGGACCCTAACCCATCTAGTCAACCAAAGACTTGGACAAAAGAGACTATAGGATTACTGTATAGAGACCAACATAGGATATAACTTAGAGTCTTAAGGAGTTTGAACTAATTCTACTCTATTTCAATCTTAATCTCACGTGCCTATATTTTTATTATCTAGACTAATGATACTAATGTAGCCTAGTTTTTGCAAGCTCAATTCTTTATCAAGCTTGTTCATAACATATGCTATTGAGCGCTCACTAGCATATTGTCTAATTAGAATCGGTGCATGATAGTCTGATCAACCAAGTGCACTTTAGTTCGCTTTTATCTATTGTTCTACATGGATGGGACATGATTAAACTTGGCCTCTAGAATCCCATCTACGACTGCCTTGGAAATTTTTTTCAAAATTATTCGGTCGCCTTTGAACCACGTATTCGTATTCGATAATATCGTCTTTGAACTCTATATTGCTTTCGCCTTCACCCATTTTAGAAGGACGAAGACGCTTGTTCTTAAATTTTCCTCTAGCTATCCTGTCTCTTATGACCATTAACACTCAATGTGACTATATCTTTGTCTCAACTAGTCGTCCCTTTCTCGACCTTCTAGCGTGACCTTCTATTCACTTAAATTTAGGAGTGATTCTAATTGTTTCGTGCCCTCAACCTACTCTCAAGATACCATATCTTCAAGATCTCTAATCTATTTTTCTCCTGATACAACACTATTCTTTACTGCACGTTATCTTGGTTAAACTTACCCTTAATCATTTTTTTGCATAAATTAGCTATATCCATGATTATTTTCGCCGCTATTGAAATCACGACTTTCTAATGCATGTTGCGTTGAACGTCGTTACCTTGCCTCGCCCAAAGACTTGATCATATTTCCTTATCAATATACCATTGTGCCTTCTCAAACCCCCTTCTTATTCTTAATTTCAAGGACGAAATTCTTGTAAGTTGGGTAGGATGTAAACCTCCTAAAATTTTACTACAATTTTTTTAAATAAATTTGGTATCGATTTTTTTCGTTTTTGTTTTTCATAATTGTACGTCGCGTACAAGTTCACATTTTTCGTATTTGTACGTAGCGTGCAAAATTGCGAGATGGTATATATTTTTATATACAAATATTTTATTAAAAGAATTCTTCGTATAGAAAATATGTATTTTATTTTTATTTATTGTGTCGCGTCGAGATTGCCAAGCCTTTATTTTTAATTATTTATAAACAAGGTAATTTTATTTTATGATACAAATATAAGTGATAATTTAGAAAAACTATTGATTTTTGTCAAAATAGACTATTTGTGTGCGAGTGACATGAAATTTATTTCATTGTCCACTTTGATATTTTTTGAAAACTAATTGTTTGTTTATTTATAGAAATGTATTCCAAATATTTAAAGTTTATTGTGAATTTCAAAATTATTTATTAATATATTTTTATTATTTACAAGAAGTTATTTTAGAAATTGTTTAATTTAATATTTAATTAATTATGATGATTTAAATTGGAAAAGATTATATTGGCCTTATTTCAAAATAGCTTTAAATTAAAAATAAGTTTTATCTAGATTGATTTGGATTCGACAAATTTATTTTAAATCGATTTGAATAATTATGTAATTATCTAATGGGAATTTAAATCCTCCCAAATCCTTATGCTAATGGGATTCCCACCTCCTATAAAAGGAGAGGTACTTTTCCTCTTTTCTCCACAAATTTCTCCACAACTTTACTCCACAAATATCCTCCATCCAAAAGTGTGCGTGCATCGTGTCTGTGACCATCCAAATTCTTATTCCATCTATTACAATTACATTATTTTCTATGTCGGACACACCCCGACACGACACATCAAATTCCTAACCCTACCATTAGCCCCCGATCTTGTCGTCGACTATTCCTTGCACGACCCCGACAACCACCTTTGCCTCCATCACCATCTCGCTGTCGACTTCACGACAACCAGCCTCCTGCCTCACCGCCACCCCGTTGCCATCAACATCGACTGCCATGACCACCACTCTCCGACCAATCCCAGACGCGGCTACCCGACCTCTCCGTCCAACCAAACACTCGGCCCCTGAGCAATTCCACCACCATTGCCTCCAGAGTCGACCCCTAACCCCTGGCCACCAGAGTACCACCACCATGTCTACCCTCAGTCGCCACCACCAATACCAAAGAATTACCGCCACCACCGTCACCAAAACCACCACCTCCACCATTGCCATCGGCCACCCCAAACCGACCATCACCTACAAAAATAAAACTGCCACAAATAAAGCCCCCTTTACCTGTCCTCCATTCGCCGTGGTCTCCTCCGCCTGACCGACAAAACTACATGATGACTTCGATTAGCGAGCGCCATCCTCCAGCAGCCATGGCACCGCCTCCAATACTGTGCTCCGGCAGCGCCAGTTGCGTCCGCCTTGCTCCTCGCACCATACCGCGCTTGGCCTCGTCCTCGTCGGTGATGGACAGCATCGGATCCGCCTTCGCCTCGAGCCACCGACGCTGTACGCATGGACGGCATTGTGAAACGCTATGCGGCTCGGCCAGAGCATCTTCGTCGAGCAGCCCGTGCCGATCCCGTCCACCGCCGGTGCCGCACCAAGCAGTCCTCCCACAGTAGGACCTGGCCTCCACCGAATCCTACCTCTCCCTCGGCTCACCATCGTCACCGGGGGCTCCACCCCTTCCCGATCTCGTCTCCGCCGCCTCCTTTCCAGGCTGGCGCGCCACCGCCCCTTGTCGCCGAGCCTCCGGCTCGCTGCCCGCGCACGTGAGTACCCAGCGCGCCCCGTCATATCCCCTCTCCGCCTCTCCAGCCGGCGCCGCCCCGAGCTCATCCGCCTCCCGCTCCTCACTTCTTCTCCTCTCTCCTTCTCCCTCTCGCCCTCTCGTTCTCTACACCCCCTTTTCTATTTCCTCACCTGGCCCCTCTTTCTCTCATCTTTCCAAAAAAAAAGGGAGCAGCAGCCCTTTTTGTTATTTTTTATTTTTTTATTGTTATTTAGTTTATTAATTATTATTATTTTTATTTTTTTCTGTTGTTTTATTATTATTATTATTATTATTATTATTAATTATTATTATTATTATTTTATTATTATTATTAGTTAATAGTTTATTGTTACTGTTATTATTATAAATAATTTATGAATAGTAAACTTATGATTTGTGATTATTATTAAATATTAAGATTATTATTATTGTTATGATTATTAACAAAGGTTTGCTAATTCGTTATAATTTTTCTTTATAAAAATATACTTATATAAGTAGTTCCAAAAATAGATGGTGAATAAAATATATATTACATTTACTTATTTTATAGGCCCTAGTATAGATTTGTGTGTTTATATGAATAAATATTAGTATATATTTTATTAGTATTATTACTACTATGGACAATATTATCATTAATTTTGTATTGTGATTACTAAATATTATTTTGAAAATTATCTTATTAAGTTATGTATTTTAGATAGACCTATTTACCTAAGTTTAACTTTAACAAAATTAGGCTTTTGTCTTAAAACTGGTTTTCTAGATTTGTAAATGTTATCAATAATTATTTTTAACTAATGAAAATATCGTTTTCTACCTATAATTTTATTTTTGTCAAATGTAGGGTTTTGCCTAAAATGATTTCTATTTTTGAAGTATGCATTTATCTAAAATTATTTTTCACTGTAAAATATAGCTTCAAGCATTATAACTATTTTTGTCTTTCTAAAATAGTATATATTACTTTCACAAACTCATCGACTATCGATTCTTGACCATACCAATCCCATTAGTCCTATTTCTTCGCCAAATCTGTACCTCTTTATGTCATCCCTAACCAATTTGACCGTCCTGTATCTGATGGAACAGCCTATGCCATCATCATGAGCCCTTTTGCGTAGTTGTAACACCGAAATCGATCTTGTGCAACTTTATTGTACCACACCAGGCAGCTCACTAGGCGTCACAACAGGCAAGTATACCATGCTATATTTACTGTCATATTATTTTTTTTCAGTATTTATTTACTTTATTTCATATTTTGTCTTATTTGTTATAAACTGTGCGTCCAAGCCACACTTGGGTGCAAGCGACTTTATCAATCGTTTCTTTGTTTTATTTTTTGTTACATGTCGACTTAGTTGTAGTGGACTACCCTCCTATTGTGGGATATTTTTATATCTTCGCTGGCCATGACACTTACACTACACGGTTTGAGGCATTTTATTAGGGACACAGCTTACATATTGACTAGCTATCTCTAAAGTCGTGCGACGGTAGATATTCGTAACTGCTATGACTAGGGTTTAGAGACTCAAGCAGTTACAAAACTGGACGAGTTATGGACATGACTTGGACAGTATGGGAAATATTGGGGAGGACAGTCGCTAGTGCGTATGGAAAGCCAAACAGGTAACCCATAGTTTTCGAAAGGAACTATGGCAATTTATTTGTAGATGCCCTCTGACGTTTTGGATGTTACGGACGGATACGTATGACTGGGTGCCAGTCGCATACTTATATGCCTAAATCCCACCCATGCGCATGAAAGTTGTCCTCTAAATTGCATAATAGGAGGTTAGAATCCTCTTGCATGCTTGTGTCTAAGAGAGTCTTTACATATTATTATTATTATTTTGACAGTCATGTTAGCATGTTCTTCCTGTATCTTGTTACGTCCCTCTGAAGACCTGATTATTCCCAGGTGTGTGTTCATATCTTCTGCAGGTATCCTAGCCGAGGCGTGGTCTTCTCCATTTCTTCGAAGATGACGTGCCTTGGACCTTTCTTGCTACTTTCACCAATTCTTTTCATATGTCATGTATCTCTTTTCTTTTTATTAGTTGGTAGTGGATTTGTCTCCGCCCAACTACATGCAAACAGACAAATTCTGACCTATTTGTATAAAAGCTTGATTTTATTTTGTGGATGAGATTAGTTAGTTGTGGTTTACTATATTTCATAGCTTATGAATACATACAAGGCCCCTGTACTTCGTATGTATACAGCTGGCATGTCAACGTACTTGGTCCTACGTATTTTGGGACTGGGGCGTTACACCACCAACTGATATATAGTAAAACATCTAACACTCTACTCAAAATGGGTACTAATGCATTAAGACTGAACCCAGGTTGGAAATATGAACCAATGCATATATATAAAACATATATACATCACTCAACTCTAGCCTAGCCAATACCTCAAAGCCAACCCCAACTCAATAACTACAACATACAACCCAAACTCCCCCTGGTTCAGTCGACTGAAAACAATAATGCATTCACACATTCGAAACCCAAACTCAAACTCACACAAAGTGTAAACTGGAAAATGAGAGGGGGGTGTGTGTGTCACGCTCGTGTCCAAACGAGGTGTCCACAGTGTCCAATCGTGTCCAAAAACCCAGTGTCAGAACCAGTCTCAAAACTGTGTACTAGGGGGGTCTCGTGCGTGTGTCGAGCCCCTCAATACACAACTTGTCCAACATCAAGCCTCGTGCTCATGTCAGGAGGTAGACCATTATCAGGGCTTCGTGTCCATGTGCATGTCTCGTGTCCAAGTGGTTTCATGTTCGCGTGTCGAACACGTATCAGAGAATGGTGTTCGCGCATGCACAGTGAGTTCAAAACCAATGCAGACACGACTATGTGTACGACACGACACGGAACCTCACAAAACTTTGGGAGGGGCCTGAAATTCATGGCCCCCACCCCTGCATCAAATTACATGTTTCTACGTGTCCTGTGCAATGAGAAATAGGTGTCGGGTAGCAGGGCATGTGTCCAACGTGTCGGCGAGCATCAGGTATCCAGTTTTCGATACGAAAATCGTGTCAAATCCAACTCAGTCTTCACAAAATATGATCCACACATAAATAGCAATAAATTTATGAAATTAGTTTTGTAAAACAGTGAAATCAATTCCTAAGAGATATTTCACCAAACACTTTACTATACACTCCGATACGCCTCCGATACGCGTATCAAATGGATTTGATTTCCTACCAACCTTGGTCTACAGCTAGGGAAACTCTAAATGAATGCATCTATGCAAAAAAATCAGGAAACAAATGAGTTTAGAGGCCATTACCTATTGAAAGTTAGAATCTCAATGTAAATGCGCTAGAGAGCCAAATTCCTCCACTTCCAATGGTCAATAAGCTCCAAATCCTTGCTAGCTAGTCAGTAATGACCTCTTCTACAGTAGGGGAGTGTGTTGCAATTGATTGGACTCAATTTGGAGTTGATTTTGAGAAATGAGGTGAATTTGGGGAATAACTCTATTAGGGTTTGAAGAGTGTAATGAAAAGAGGCAAATGGAGGCCCATGAGATGTTATATAGGGAGAGGGGCTGCCCTTGGCTATCATGGGGGTATTTCTAGGGTTAGGGTTTAGTTCTATTGAACTTAAAGGCCTTCTCACAATGAAATCTAATCCTTCTAGCTAAAGGCCCAAGTAAAGATTAGGTTTCCGACAAATATCTCCATTCTAACTTAATATCTAGATATTCCTAAACCTTGTCATTTAGTTGGAAGTTTCTAATCTAATATCTAGGCTCATGACTAATATCTAGATTAGGTCATTTCTAGGTTAAGGCCTAATATCTTAATTAGCACATTATTAATTAACTATAATTCAAATTAATTAAAAAGTCACAAATGACCAAAATACCCCTAACCTAAAAAGTGGTAATTAGCTATTCTAATCACATGGTTAGGTCTCCGTGGTCATGGTTAGTCTCTAGGCCAAGTAGCTCTAAGGTTACACTAGTGAAAAGGCCAAAGTCACAATACACTAAATTAAATAGTATTAAATTAATTAAAAATCACCATTAATCATTAACATAATTTAAATCCTATTATTTAATGATAAATTTTATAAAAGTTCAAAATTACCATTATTTTAGAAAATTATTGGTTATAAGTCTACCCTCCTTAGAATAATTTCGTCCTCGAAATTTAAGGTGGTCGTACTCCTCTTAAGGTCACGTCCCCAACAATCATAGTCTCAGAAACTTTATCTAAATCATACAATTTGAAAGAATAACCTACGGGATCATGGCATGTAATGTCAGTCTGGGGTCTCATCTAGTCATACTAACTATATGACAGTACTAGGCAATCACAAGGTATCAAAACATACAAGCAAGGGGTGTATCAAAATATCTCCAAAAGACATACTAAGGTTTAGGTCAAAACTCACCTCCAACTAGGTCTGGTGACTAGAACTTCCTCCTAGAGGCGGGCCAAAATTCCCAAAGCATTTCTCATGAATCATGCTCTTGTTAAAACTCTTCTTCCTTCTAGTTGATCTTATTCCCCCTATCAACTTAATCATCCCGAAATTTAAATTCCTACACCTTGTCCTAACTTGGATCCAAAATCTCTAAATCAAAGTTTATGAAATCCTCAAACTTGTTTAAATCACTGTCCACAAAATCTTTCGAAGCTATTACTACTATGTCATGCAGGAACTTATTCTCCATTATAAAATCAACCTTCGTATTTCCTTCACATACATCTTCAATATCATACATCTTAAATCTTAAAATCTCCACCAAATCTTTAATTTTTCCTATATATTGTTTTAACCATCTATATATACATCCTACTATCCTTCTTATCAGTCGGAGACTACCTCCTGAGCAGACTAACATCCTAAGTGAAAATTGGTAATCATAAACAACAAAGATTTAACTACAAGGGTTACCATTCTAATGCCAGAGCAATACTATCATCTCTAAGGTAAAGGCCTATCACAAATCATTAATTCATTGTGCTACCAAAGAATTATATCTAAAAGAAGTTCTACAAGGGATTAGACTAAATAACTAAAACTATCCCTACTCCTAAGTTAATTGATGATGAAACAAAACAATTTTTATTTTAAAAAGACTGAAACGAAAGGTAGAGGTGATATGTTTAAGAATCTTCTCAAGATTGTAGAAGCATGAAAAAGAAGAGAAAAATGATCCATGCGGCTCAAGAGTCCCATGCGGCTCAAACACAGAGTAGACTCCATATGGCCAGCAGAGGGAAGCCACGTGTCTTTTTAGAACGGCTGTACCCAGCGTCATTCAAACGCAATTAATGCTCTGACGGCTAACAATTAATGCTCCTGACGAAAAGTAGTCATGATGACTGACACAAGAGCAACATCTTTCTAGGGAACTGGAGAAGATCTTCACAACTTCGAGGCTCGTTTATGCGGCCAGACTAGACGAGTTCATGCGGCAAGTGTAGAGAAACCTATGCGGTTCAATCATGAAGGTCCCCCATGCGGCTCGGCCATGAAAGAAATCCATGCGGCTCGGCCATGAAGACTCTCATACAGCTCGGCCATGAAGACCCCCATGCAGCTCGGTCATGAACATATTCATACGGCTCGGTCATGTCAACTTTTATGCGGTTCGAGTATAGAGACTATTCATGCGGCTCGGTCATGAAATCTTTTATGCGGCTCGGTCATGACGACCTTCATGCGGCCCAAATATGAACGCTCCTCATGCGGCTCAACAATGATGACAGGACACGTGTCCTAAAGATAATCAAATTTTGGGTCAGATTCCAATGATTTGGGACACGTGGCAAGAGAATGAATTAAATTGATTCATTTAGATTTGCGGATATCAGCAAATCATCATGATGGGGATTTATTGCAATCAACATTAATGACTGACATGATTTGGCATAATCCCCATTAATGGCCCAGATCCATCACGCTCAAGATTAATGGTCCAGATTGATCATTTACCAGGCCGCCGCCACTTTAAGAATGGGCAATCATTGCAAACCCTAATGATGCCCCCCCACTATTATAAATAGCAGGGTGCCATTCCCTTGCAAGATAGATACACAGAGAGATATACGCACATACAGAGAGGTGCTCCCCCAATAATCAGAGAGAAAAATCTACAGAGATCTATCCAGAGAGAGAAGCCAGAAGAGCAATACGAGGAGAGCAAGAAGAGTATTTCTTCATCAACGCCAACCATCTCGTCACAGGAGCCAAGGCTATGTCCGATCGTCCAAGGAGTAAGGCAGAGCTACCGTCGCTTTCCCGAGCCTCTATCGTCACCCCCCAAATTCAAAAATAAACAATTGTACTTAGATTGCTGTACCTAGGTTTTCGTCCCTAGGCTTTTTTTGTACAAGCGAGTTTGTAACGTGAAGCAAAAGTCTAGTCCTCCCATAAAACTGTTCTGCTCTTTTATATTTTATGGCAAACACGATGGCGACTCTGTTGGGGACAAACTTCTCTACGGCTGAGGAGTTGGTAACATAATCGGATGCAGCCAAGCTTGGCTCCACGCAACAGAAGATGGTCGCCCGGTTCGACTAACAGGCGTTCGAAGAAATGCTCTCCGACAAGAGCGCTGGCCCGGTCCAGAAGCGAGCCCGCACAAAGAAGGCCCGCAAGGAGTGGAGACCCCAATCATTCGTTCCTATTGAAGCTCTTGCAAAGATACCCTTTGTCGCTCAAAACGGCGGAGAAGACTCTCCTCTGGCCCTACTTCAGATCATAGACGACTCTGCTGTCCCCAAGTCCGACAGAAGAAAATATTATGATGCTGGACTTGCAGGGGCAAAGAGGAACTCTATACGATCCGAGCCGCATAAGGGTTCTAGCCGCATGGAGAAAGCCTATACGGTTACATCCGCCAGCCGCAGGAAGAAAACTCACGCGGCCACATCTGTCAGCCGCATAGCTTATGCGGCTACAGTTGCCAACCGCATGGACGAAGCTTATGCGGCTACTGAAGTCAATCGCTTGCAGAAAACCCATGCGGCCATAATTGCCAACCGCATGCGGCCAGCCTGTACGGTCGTGACTCCTAGTCGCACAAGAACAACTCATCCGTCAGCTAAAGACAGCCGCTTGCAGACAGCCTGCACGGTTTCCAATCCTAGCCGCATAGCGTCCGTTCTACGCCTCTTTCGATCAGTCTTCGACCGTCTCTCATGCGGTCCTGACCATGATGGTTCTCTGGATGATAAGCCAGACTCTGTTGTATCCAACTTAGACTCTTCCTATTACATACCCGTAAGTGCTAAAAGGACAAAGTCTAGGGCAGCACGGGCCCACCAAGCCCAGTCAGCTGCCCCAACCTCTGACTATCGGAGCGTCCCGCTGATTATCACGCGGGCCTCTAATGGAAAGTTGTATAAAGCTTCTCGTACCCTGCCCCCTGCGGCCAATGGGCGGGATAGCCATCAAGCATCTCCCAATAACGAACGAAGGTGAGTATACGAGCTACCTTCGAATCAGGGAGCAGGCGGGAGGCCTACGCACTCGCGTGCTCAGAATTCCCGAGCCAGCAAAGCAAGTGACTTGCGTGAGACCATCCTCCACAAACGCAAGGAAAGAGAAGATGCATCGGGTGCAAAGAGTCCTCCCACGGACGTCACTGCACCCAAGTCATCGTCAACTGCTGCTGCAATAGCACGACGATGCAAGAAGACCGGCAGTCTGTCTTTCAAAGACTGCAACAGCCATCTTCAGAAGACGAGGCACTACCCGTCGTCTCCTGCAACTCTGCTCGGAAAGTCCCCGCTGATGGAAGAGGGAAGAAGACAAATGTTTCCAGCCCGAAGATCTCAACCACTGTGACTAAAAGACTGTCGTCTAAGCGGGTGCCCACCACCGGAGTTTTCCAAGGTACTCGCTCTAAGACGAAATCGGCTACAGTAGGAGATTCGTCGTCTATGACGCAGGGGGTTGCCGGGGCCGGGGGTAGCACCCCTCCAAGCCTCTACAGCAATCCGATGTTCCAAGAAGACGAGCCAGGGGAGACAACTCTCTCATCGGATACAGCAAACCTCGATGTCCCCGACGATATCCACAACTCCCAAGACGAGGCGAACTCGGAGGCTGGGGGTACTGTTCCTTCCGAGTCTGAATCAGAAGGAAACATACCCACATACCCCGATGACTTCTCACTACAGGGGTACGATTCGGAGGGCGCTTCCTCCACCGCTCCGTCTATCTCTTCTCATGTGAAGACGGTATTCATGACAGACAGCAACCAAGGTGGTTCCAGTGATCGCCAGCGCATCGATATTCTCGAAGCCATATTGCTTGCTTTGGTCAAGTCTGTAGACGAAATTAAAGTGGCCCTTCCAACTCTGCAAGGAGGGACGCCTGGCCAAACAAGCGCGGGTCCCGCGGTCAATGCGGACTCGAATTCGGCGGCACCAAACCCGGGAAACAATCCCCCGAAAACAACGGCCCCTACCGTCGTGGACGAAGCACGCGAAGCGAGAAGAGAGGTCCAGGAGCTCCGAGCCATGTTCCACGCTCGTGAAAACTCTCAAGACCTCAGAATACGGCAACCATACCCTGCTGCATGGAGGGATGTTCCATTCCCACCAAGATATAAGCCGTTCAATATCAATCCTTATGATGGCAAGACCTCAGCAAGTCGGTACATCACTTACTTCGAGGTCACCACCGACCATCTGCCCTATGATGATGTCATTCTCACACGATTATTCATCGGGGCATTGGAAGGAGTCGCCTTCGACTGGTATCACAACCTGCCGGACAAATGCATCCACTCCTTCGCCGGCTTCAAGCGCATGTTCTTGGAGAGATTCTACGAAGTAGGACAGGACATCACCATGTCCACCCTCATGGACGTCGTCCAAGGGGAGAAAGAGCTGACAAGGAACTACATCGAGCGGTTCCGCCAAACCGCCATGAACTTGCCCTCTGGAAATCCAGATTCCTCCTTGATTAAAATTTGCCAAAAGAGACTCCTCCCAACAATCAGTCTCTGGATGGGCGAAAGTCAATTCAAGGACTAGAAGACGTTCATCATCAGTGCCACAAGCGCCGAAAAAACGACTGAAGAAGGCTCGCCAACTGGGATTGCACATTTCGGAAGGGGAAAACAAGGGCAAGTGTCCCAACAACGATAATGGGGATAGCCCCTCCAACAATCGGGACAGCAAAGGAAAGCAGGCTATGGTGACCGATACAGCACAAAAACCTGAACCAAAGTCGGCAGACAAACAATGGCCGCAAATCACTTACTCCTTCGAAGACAGTCACGTCAAGCCCATCTTGGACATGCTCATACAAGGGGACAGAATTCAGCTTCCTCCACCAAGGTGGGAACCACGACCGGCAGAGATGGAGAACCCAAAGTACTGCCATTATCATCGCTACGTCCACCATGCTACACACGACTGCTACCAGCTGAAACGGTACATCCAAAACCTCATCGATTCGAACGCTTTGGCCATCGATTTCGAAGAGGTAACGGTAGCAGCCAATATGGTGTCGGTACAATTCGGCAGCTTCCCTCCGACGGAAACTCAAGACGGGGTGGTCTCCATCCCTCTGACGACAATTGAGATTACTAATCTTCCACCTCCCCGAGATCAGGCTGCTGGTCTAGTACCCCTCACCATATCACGAGGGAAGGTCATGTAGATCCATCCAGACTTGGTATCAGAAGTGACTCGGCCCACACCATCTTCCACCTACAAGAAAAAAAGTGAAAAAGTCAGTACCTGCCACACAATCTCGGCAGACATCGAGGAAGCTATAGCCGTCGTCACGCGGTCTGGGGCGCAATCCCAACCTGTGGTTGACAATCCAGCTAAAAATCATCAACCCACTACAACTGATACTCCGGGACCGGCTCAGCCTTCGACGACCGACAAGCCTAGGCCGAGGGAGACTCGCTTCGACAAATCCCTCCGAAAAGAGGCAGCCTAAGGGCTGGAGAGGCCCTACAACTTTGACATCTTAGCGTAATTGGCTAATACACCAGCCAAGTTGTCACTGTACGAACTCCTAAGGCTCTCCAAGGACGTTCGTATTGCATTGAGCGAAGCACTCCAAAATGCCGATGCCTATCTGGCTCAATCCAACCTCACTGGGGAGGACTCACCTGTGGATCTCCAGGATAGCGCCAGCACTGGCACAATGCCAAACATCGTCTTCACTCCGCAGGACATGCTCATTAAAACTAATCTGCACGATCGCCCACTATACTATACTGCATACATCGACGACGTAAAGGTAGATCGGATGCATATTGATCCTGGCTCTTCCATAAGCATTATCCCGAAGGGTCTGCTACATCATCTTCGCATCCCGATGCATCGCCTTACGCCTACAAGCACCGCCATCAACGGGTTCAATTCGGGCATGAGCTACCCTATTGGAAAGATTCGTTTGAAGTGTCAAATTGGCGACCTCCAATCCGAAGTCACCTGCTACGTCATCGATACAGACACTTCTTACAACATCCTCTTGGGGTGCCCATGGATACACGATTATATGATCGTGCCTTCCACGCTGCACCAGTGCTTTAAATATGTCAACAAATACGGCTTCGTGAGGATAAAATTTGCTGATATCGATCCCTTCAAAGGGGTCGAATCTTACTACTCAGACTCCTGCCTGTACGAAAAATCGAAGAAGCATCTTGGTGAAGGAGATGTACAAGCTAGTACCGAGACAGCCACAGGATCAGAAGAGCCTCTGACGATCCACCTCCAAGCTCACAAATCGGGCAGGCCTGCACCCCTTACCGCTACTCTGCGTAAGGACGCAATCAGCCTCTCGGCACAAGAAGAGTAGATAATAATCCGGCTGCCAAGGTCTGGCCAAGTACCAAGATTCACAACGGAGCCACTAATAATCAGACTGCCGAGAGTCTGTCAGCCCCAAACGGAGAAGCTCAATCCCTCCGACAAACCACTGACGATACACCTTCCCAAGAAGGGTCGTCACCCCGATGCGAGGTCCGACACTTCTAGCGAACCAGCCACTCCTTGCCCCACATCGAGTACCAAATTGGGGGTCGCTAGTCTGCCAACAACTCCACGCTCAGCTCCATCAACTGAACCGCTGACGATCAAGCTCCCCAGGTCGTCCTCTCAGTCTTCATTCACACAGAGGGTAGCCGAAGAGGAACCGGAGCTAGCCAAGTATGTGGCTGCCCACACTGATGTTCCCTCCGCAGATGATGTAATCCCTCTAGAAAAGATACCTTACTTCATCAATAAAGGGCTATCTTTGAACTACCTCGAGCTTAATAAGCTTTGTACAATGTACGCTATGGAACACGGTATAGGCACTCACCTACACACACAGGTGACAAATGTCTACACCACAATCCAGCTTACTCCAGCTGAAGAAGCTTACCGAATAATCGAGGGAGGGGACCATCCAATCATCTTCGGTCGGAAGGACGATCCGCATCCCTTCACCATAGAAGAAGTCGACCTTGGATCGGATGCCGGGAGACTACCTCTGTATCTTTATAGCCCCCAATCTAAATATCTCATGCAGAAACAGGGATACGATCTGGAAACAACATCGGGTTTGAACTACGGTACTGGACGACGATTACCTTTGAAGCCCCCGGTCCTGGCTGGCAAACCACGGGACTACTATAGCAAGACTCGATGTGGAATAGGGTATGTAACACCCACAACGACCCCTGAAAGTTCAGATGAAGAATGTGACTGGCATTCACATTCGACCGGGTCACCAACTTTCGATTCGGATACCAGCATCGGAGACGTATTCAGACAAGTCTTGTCAGTCAACATGGCATTTGCCGACGCCTATGAAGAAGACGAGGATATCCCCGAACTTCTTGAGCTAGAACCATGGGCACAACAGCTAGATGAACAATGGAAGAAGCGTTTCGAGCAAAGAGAACCTCCCACTGAAGACGAGGTCATACAAGTTAATCTTGGTGATGAAGCCTCCCCAAAACCAATCTTCATCAGCCAGAATCTGACAGATGAAGAGCGAGAATCGCTGCTCCAACTCGTCAAAGAGTATATCGATGTGTTCGTCTGAAGCTATAAAGATATGCCAGGATTGGACCCCGAGATCGCACTCCACAAACTCAATATTCGTCCGGATACAAAACCTGTCAAGCAACAGCAACGACGGTTTCGCCCCGATGTCATGAATGCTATTGAAGCCGAGGTCAACAAACTGATAGCCAGCGGCTTTATTCGCGAAGAGCTGCATCCAGACTGGATAGCCAATATCGTACCAGTTCTTAAGAAGAACGGGAAGATCCGAATATGCATTGACTTCCGAAATCTGAATGAGGCATGTCCTAAAGATGAATTCCCCCTCCCTATCACAGATATCATGATCGACAACACCTGCGGCTTCGAACGTATGTCCTTCATGGATGGCTTCTCAGGTTACAACCAGATCAAGATGTTCTCTGACGACGAGAAGCACACATCATTCCGAACACCGATTGGTACATATTGCTACACCGTTATGCCTTTCGGTTTAAGGAATGCTGGCGCTACTTACCAGAGAGCTATGAGCGTCATCTTTAGAGACCACTTGCACAAGACAGTGGAATGCTACGTCGACGACATCGCCGTCAAAAGCCGTTCGAAGGAAGATCATCTAAAAGATCTCAGGACAGTGTTCGATCTAATGCGAGCACACAACTTAAAGATGAACCCTACGAAATCATTCTTGGGTGTCTCCAGCAGGAAATTCCTGGGTTTCGTCATCACTTCTCAGGGCATTCACATCGACCCCGAGAAAATAAAGGCAATCATGGAGATGAGTCCCCCGAGAAATCTCCGCAAACTCCGAGGCCTCCAAGGTAGGCTAGCTTACATCAGGAGATTCATCTCTAATCTCTCCGGACGATGTCAACCATTCACCCATCGCATGAAGAAGGGAGTCTCTTTCGTATGGGATGAGGAATGCCAACGCGCTTTCGACAGCATCAAAGAATATTTGTCAAACCCCCCAGTCCTGGTAGCTCCTGTTGCTGGGAAGCCATTCCTTCTCTATGTGCGAGCCAGAATACCAAGCTATATACTACCTCAGTCGGAAGATGATTGGGCCAGAATACCAATACACGGCCGTAGAGAAGGAATGTCTTGCTCTCGTATTCGCCATCCAGAAGACGCGATACTACGTCATGGGACAAACCATCCACGTGATATCGCGGATCAACCCCCTCAGGGTCCTCATGACCAAACCTGGGGCACTCAGCTCTCGCCTTGCTACCTGGGCGATATTACTATCACCATACCACATGATCTTCATCCCGTAAAAGGCTGTTAAAGGCCAGGCTCTGGCAGACTTTCTAGCAGCCCATCCAGGTTCGGAGACGACTAGGGTATATGAAGAGATACCGGACGAGGTCACCAGTTCAAATGCAGTCTCCTATGATGCCATCTGGCGAATGTTCTTCGACGGCGATTCGAGAACTGGACCCAAAGGCAACATCGTCTCTGGAGTTGGAGTGGTGCTAATTTCTTCCTCCGGTTTAGTGATCAACCGGGCCTACCCACTCACAGAGCCCTGTTCAAATAATGTGGCCGAGTACAACGCCTTGGTCATTGGCCTCTGGCTTGCAAAAGAGCTGGGGGTAGAGTATCTTGAAGCATACGACGACTCACAGTTAATCGTCAATCAGATTCGGGGGTCGTACGAGGTCCACCACGAAGACATGATCCCGTATCATCGAATAGCAATCGACATCATCTCGTCTCTGGGAGGATTCTTTATAGAATATGTTCCCAGACTCCAGAACATTGAGGCTGATACCCTAGCTGGTTTGGCCGCTTCCCTAGCTGTGCCAAATTACACTCGTTATCAGGTCGACATAATAGGACGTGAACTGGTCTGTCCTAAGGATAACGTTCAATACATGGAAAGCTACTCCGCCCTTTCGGTCGATGAAGCACCAGACTGGAGACAGCCGTTCATCGACTTCGTAGTATACGACATTCTGCCAGAGAATCTGAAGGAAGCTACTTCTATCAGAAGACGTTCTCTCAGATTTTTCTACGATACGGAGACGAAAATGCTGTATCGCCGATCCTATGATGGTTTACTGCTTCGGTGTCGATCGAATACAGAAGCCAAGGAAGCCGTATGCGAGGCCTATGATGGTGTCTGCGGAGCCCATCAACCTGGCCCGAAACTGCAGGACCGCCTTCGTCGAATGGGCTATTACTGGCCCACGATGGTTGCAGACGCAATAGATTATGCATGAAAGTGCAGAGCCTGCCAAATCTACGCCGACTTCATCCACCAGCCATCTGAATTCCTACATCCGACTGTGGCCTCCTGGCCATTCGAAGCATGGGGTATGGACATCGTCGGCCCAATCACCCCGCCTTCGTCCAGAGGACACCGATTCATACTCGCAATCACCGATTACTTCTCCAAATGGGCGAAAGCCATCCCATTGGCAGAGGTGAAAACTTCAAACGTGATCAGCTTCCTTAAGCATCATGTCATCTACCGCTTTGGACTGCCCCGAAGGATCATTCACGACAATGGGCCACAGTTCGCAAGCCACGTATTTTATCGGTTCTGCGACAAGCACCGAATTCAGAACATTGCTTCGACACCCTACAACCCAGCAGCCAACGGGTTACCAGAAGCATTCAATAAAACCATAATTAAGCTACTCAAGAAATTCGTGTCTTCTAACAAGCGCGACTGGAATGAGAAGCTCGGCGAATGCTTATGGGCGTATCGCACCACAGTTCGAACAGCCACCGGGAACACACCATTTTCCCTGGTGTACGGCAGTGAGGCAGTCCTCCCATTAGAGACTCAGATCCCCACACTCCGCGTCGCCCTCATACATCAGTTGACGACAGAAGAAAACCACCATCGTCGACTACAGGAATTGGAGGCCCTAGACGAGAAACGCCTGTTAGCTCAACAGCAAATCGAACTATATCAGGCCAGAATCTCCGGAGCTTTCAACAAGAAGGTCAAGGTCAGAACATTCCAAGTAGGCGATCTCGTTCTGGCGGTTAGGAGGCCGATGGTTATGACGCATAAAATTGCCGGTAAATTCCAACCAAAATGGGAAGGCCCGTTCATCATCGAAGCCGTATTCTCCAACGGCGCCTACCGCCTCGCAAAACAAAACGGAGACTTGCTCATGTTGCCCATCAACGGCAAATTCCTGAAGAAGTATTATGTCTGAAACAAAATCCTCGAGACATCTCAGAGTGTCGAGTTATGTACCTCTCCGTACCACTGAACTTACATTCTGGTTCCATACATCGAGTCATGTACCTACTGGTACCTCTGAACTCATTCCCACATTTTCCAATCATACGAGTTATGTACCCGCTGGTACCACTGAACTCACCCTCATAATTTTCCAGATTATTGAGTCACGTATCCGCTGGTACCGCTGAACTCACACTCACCATTCTCCAGATTCCCGAGTCATGTACTCTCTCGTGCCACTGAACTCACATTCACATCATTCTAAATTATCGAGTCATGTACCCGATGGTGCCTCTGAACTCACATTCCGGTCACTCTTTCAGATAGTAAGTCATGTATGATCATACCTCTGAACTTTCTTCCTGGAAGAGATCCCCCCTCATGATCCACTACCCGCACTCCCAGTGCACAAAAAAGGGTAAGCGATCCACAAATTCCCAAAACGGCCATGTCCTCATTACCTCTGAGTCGTTTCACTTCCGCCAAAAACAAATCACCCCTACATAGAACTTCCATGTCCGCATTACCTCTGAGTCATTTTATGTACCCCCTCTTCATTGAGCCCACTCCTACCATGTCCTCATTACCTCTGAGTGGAAAAGCTCCGTAGAAGAAACCTTCATACTTGCCATGTCCTCATTACCTCTGAGTAAGTATGTCGGTTCCCTTTCAACCTATTATCTGTACCCATAACCGGAGTACGACAAGGATAATAGGTCCACAAATGTCCTCTGTTGACCACAAATGTCCTCTGTTGACCACAACTGTCCTCTGTTGACCACAAATGTCCTCTGTTGACTACAAATGTCCTCTGTTGACCACAAATGTCCTCTGATGACCACAAATGTCCTCAGCTGACAACAGATGCTGTACTGGGTTTCCAGTACACGCCCATCCCTTTCCTATCATGCCTGGGAGCCCAGTTGCTCCCTGGCACTCTCTCGAATACCAAAAACTTCTCTAGGTGTCTTATCGTGAAGTCGTTCTAGGTATTCCTCTCCAAAACTTGTCACTCGTACCTAAAACCAAGGTACGCCCAGGGTAACAGGTCCACAAATAATCCCCCAGCAGGTCCAATTCCACAAACACCACAAGTACAAGAAAGAGAAGATGAGTCGAAACTGTTGACACAAAGTCACAGTCAACCAAATATTGACAATATTGACTAAATAATATCTGTAATAATTCAATATGACACACGACGTCTACATTAAGCTCAAGACAGAAGACAGCTCAGCTTCCATGTCTCAGTTGATTTGAGTCTGTATTTTACACTTTTTTTGAGTCTAGACTAATGTAATCTGAGTCATGCTGAGCTCTTGAAACTTAGACTATAGCCTACCCAAAAATCCCAAAGCTCCACCAAACCAGAAATTCCCAAATGGTCCCCTTTGAACCACTCTGTGCTCTGGAGACAGAGTTCGGGCCGAACTCTGCCTCCACACAGAGTTCGTGCCGAACTCTGTCCCCTAGAAATCAGGAACCCTAATTTTAGGGTTAGCTGGTTGCTAGTTGTCCAACGGCCAAATATTTGAATTTTCCTACCCGAATTCTAGCCGAATTCTGCCTATAAAAACACTATAAATAGGGCATGAATTCTCTCATTCCAATCCATCCAATCTTCTCTTCTCTTCTCTCTTATAAGCTCAAATAAGCCATATCCTTCCCATCTACTAGCCACAAGCCTCCTAAGTCTCGAGTGCTCAGCATCTCTCAGTTAGGATTCTTGTGCAAGAGTCGAAGAAGTCGCTTGGACAATTCCAAGCAAATTGCCACTGCGATCCTCTGTTAGAAGTTGACGTGCTCTTCTGAAGTAAAGGCACGGTTGTAAACTACTATTTCACAAATAGTGGATTTTAATCCTGAGCTAGAGTTCTCAGGCCTGGACTAGTCCTCCACGAGGGAAACCAGGTTAAAATTGCTGTGTTTGCGTATGCTCTTTTGATCTCCTTTTATTTTCTGCACTTTACTCTGATTATTTATTATTGGTAAAAGAGTTATTTTTTATTGGTCATTTTTCTATATATACTCTATTCACCCCCCTCTAGAGTTGCCAAACTATTCTTCAATTGGTATCAGAGCTCTGTTCTCTTTATAAGGACTAACATCCTAAGAGCTGATCCATGGCAACCACACAATCCTTGATTTCCAATCATGGTGAAGGTCAGTCCACTCATAGGCCTCCCCTATTTGATGGAACTAACTATACATATTGGAAAACAAGGATGAGCTTCTATCTTAAGTCTCTAGACTTTGACCTGTGGACTGTCGTCACTGACGGTTATAAAAAGCCCGTCAGAATAGTTGTCGATGGTGACCTCATTGAGAAACCACACGACAAATATTCTGTCGAGGAGAAGAAACAGGCAAGTCTAGATGCTAGGGCTATTAATGCTTTATTCTGTGCTATAGACAGGATGAATTCAACAGGGTCTCCACATGCACCACTGCTCATGAAGTATGGAGACTTCTAGAAGTGATGCATGAGGGAACCACACAAGTCAAGGAATCTAAAATAAGCCGTCTCACTCAAGAATACGAAGCCTTCAAGATGAAGCCAAATGAGATGATCACTCAAATGTTTACAAGATTCCTCGACATCATCAATCCTCTATCCTCGCTTGGTAAGCAGTACTCAAACCACAAGAAGATTCGTAAGTTACTCAGAGGGTTGCCAAAGATTTGGAACCCTAAGGTGACGGCCATCATAGAAGGAAACGATCTCACATCAATGTCAATGGAGACCTTGATGGGTAAGCTCATGACTCACAAGCTTGACCTCAAGGACTTCGAAGAGCCTGCTCCGAAGACCAGGGAGATCGCACTCAAAGCTCATCGACGAAGGGCTGATCACGATGAGACCGAAGACGATAACTCGGATGATGAAGACCAAGCTCTCATGGTTCGCAACTTCAGAAAATTCCTTCGCTTCAATCGAAGGAAGAAGGATTCATAAGAAGATGATAAAGAAGAGCCAACCTGTTACGGTTGCAAGAAGACTGGACATGTCCGAAAAGACTGCCCATTCTTGAAGAAGAGCAACCGCTATGAGAAGCCATACAAAAAGAACTCATCAAAGAAATATGCCAACACAGGAATTTGGCATGAAAGTGAAGCGAGTGACTCCGAGGAAGAAAAGGACTCTCCTCAAGATATAGCAAATGTGTGCCTAATGGCAACTTCCAACAAGGTATCTAACGAAACTCTAGATGACTTCTCTTTTGATGAACTTGGCGATGCTTTCACTGATTTACTCGATGATCACAAAAAGGTCATCGGTAAATACAAACATGCCAAGGACAAAATCAAAAGTCTTGAAGATGAGATACAAAGAATTTCTTTACTTCTTGATAATGTTAGAAATACGACACCAACTAATGACACTGATGAAGTAACCAAGCTTAAATTAAGCTTACATGATGCTGAAGCACGTACTGAGCAACAAACTCAAGAAATCACTACACTCAACATGTTGCTTGCTGAAGAAAAGAGTAGACACAAGATTTCCATGACTAAGATATATGGCTTAAATATTAAGGTTGATGAACTGCAAGCTGTTTCTAAAAGATTAGAAACCAAATTGGGTAAACAGGTTGTTCAACCTCAAACTCAATCACATGGGCACAACACCACTTATGCTAGTCAACCACGTCATTCTCATGCAGCACATAACCATACTTTTATATACACAAACTTTCACAAACCACATGTACGTAAGAATAATTCTCACTCAGTATACAATCATCATGCACAAAGACACAATCAACATCACTCCACACATAGGAATCATCATGCCATGCCATATAGACAAGATCATCATGCAATGCCATATAGACAAGATCATCATATGCCATATAGACAAAATCATCATGCCATGCCATATAGACAATATCAGCATGTCACACATCATAGACAATACCATCATGATATGCCTCATATACACTATCACCATGCCACTCATTCTATGCATAATCATCATCACCATGCTAACTCTTCACATCATGTTCATCCTCATCCTGTTGCTTATAGATATTATTCTCATGCTGCTAGTATAAATAAGAATGCTATCTGTACCTACTGTGGATCACATGGACACATCTCACCACAGTGCAGAGTTAGAAGACTGGTAGATAAAAAGATATATGCTTGGTTTCCAAAGACTAACTTTTTAGGACCCTCAAGAACTTGGGTACCAAAGGTCACATCTACTCTTGATGTAGGTGGACCTTCCCTCCTCAACTGAAAGTAAGTGGATTCTCGATAGTGGATGCTCGCGACATATGATGGGAGACGCAAATCTTTTTGCATCACTATCGATGAAGAGAGAAGGATATGTATCCTTCGGTAACAATCTCAAAGGGCACATAATAGGTAATGGTATCATTGGTCATCCTCCTTCTCCTGTAATAAAGGATGTCTGCCTAGTGACCGAGTTAAAGCATAACCTGCTCAGCATTAGTCATCTTGCTGATCATGGATATGATATTAACTTTGGACAAAACAGTTGCTACATCTATGATAGGTCAACAGGAGACATTGCTTTTGAAGGAAAAAGAGAGGACAACATATATATTTTCTATTTTTCTATAAATACTAACAATGCAGGTAGATGTCTATATGCCCACAAAGACGAACGACTACTTTGGCACCAGCGTCTTGGTCATGCCAACATGGATGCTATATCCAGGCTGTCTACCAAGAAGCTAGTGAGAGGATTGCCTGATATCACATTCAAAAAGGACACGGTATGTGTCGAATGTGAACTAAACAAGGCAACTAAATCCTCATTTTATTCCATCAACTCTGTAAGTACTACTAGACCCTTGCAACTACTTCATATGGATTTATTTGGTCCGAGTAGAATAGCTAGCCTTGGTGGCAAACTTTATGCATTTGTTATTGTTGATGATTTTTTGAGATTTACTTGGATTTTCTTTCTCGCTAATAAGAGCGATGCTATTTCTGTTTTCAAAGTTTTTGTAAAGAAAGTTCAAAACGAAAAAGGCTACATGATTACTCGAATCCGAAGTGATCATGGAGGCGAATTCGTAAATTATGATTTTGAAAATTTTTGTAATGCAAATGGTTTTGATCATGAATTTTCTTGTCCTAGAACTCCTCAACAAAATGGTGTTATGGAGCAAAAGAATAGAACTCTCGGCGATATGGCCAGAGTCATGTTGAATAAATTTTCACTTCCGAAATACTTTTGGGCAGAAGCTGTCAGTACAGCATGCCACATTTTGAATAGGGTGCTGATTCGTCCCATTACGAAGAAAATACCCTATGAGCTTTGGTTTGGAAGAACCCCCAATGTTTCTTTTTTAAAAGTTTTTGGTTGTAGATGTTTTATCCTTAACACCAAAGACAACTTAGGCAAATTTGATGCCAAAGCTGACGATGGTATCTTTCTTGGTTATGCCGCCAAGAGTAAGGGATATAGAGTTTTTAATAAACGCTCACTTATTGTGGAAGAGTCAACAAATGTGACTTTTGATGAAGATAACAGTGCAGTAAGTACTCTTGATGATGACGTTGAGCCATCAACTTCTACTCCAATGAATACTTCAACTGAAACTGATTCTCTGGAGGGTTTGCCTAAGAAATTCTCTTTCAAACCTTCTCATCCAGAAAATTTAGTAATAGGAGAAGTTTCACGTGGAGTAACTACTAGATCATCACTAAGGGACTCCGTTGCTAGCACTACCTTCATTTCACAAGTAGAGCCTAAAAACATTTCTGAAGCTTTTAATGATGAATTTTGGATTTCTGCTATGCAAGAAGAACTCAACCAATTCGAGAGAAGCCAAGTATGGGAACTCGTTCCTAAACCGGTTAATCACTCGATAATTGGTACTAAATGGGTTTTTAGAAACAAAGTAAATGAAGATGGTTCAGTCACACGTAACAAAGTGCGTCTAGTAGCTCAAGGATACAACCAAGAGGAAGGTATCGACTACGATGAGACGTATGCTCCTATTGCTAGACTAGAATCCATTCGGATGCTTTGTGCTTTTGCTAATTTTCAAAACTTTAAATTATTTCAAATGGATGTGAAAAGTGCTTTCTTGAATGGTTTTATTAAGGAGGAAGTTTATGTGAAACAACCTCCTGGCTTTGAAAATTACAAATTTCCCGACCACGTGTTCAAGCTAAAGAAAGCGCTTTATGGCCTCAAACAAGCCCCCAGAGCTTGGTAAGAAATGCTAAGTAGCTTCTTACTTGAGAAAGGTTTTTCAAAAGGGAAAATTGACACTACACTGTTTATAAAATCTTTTAAAAACACTATTCTGTTGATTCAAATCTATGTTGATGATATCATTTTTGGGTCTACTGATGAAACCCTCTGTCAAGAATTTGCCAAGTGTATGCAGACGGAATTTGAGATGAGTATGATGGGAGAGCTCAACTACTTTCTTGGCCTGCAAGTGAAACAAATGGCTAATGGAACTTTTATCTGTCAATCGAAGTATACCAAGGACATGCTGAAGAAGTTCGATCTTGACAACGTCAAACCAATCAGCACTCCAATGGCTACTTCAACCAAACTCGAACCAGATGAGAGCGGCAAACCTGTTGATCAACGTAAGTATCGAGGTATGATAGGCAGCTTACTTTATTTAACTGCTAGTCGTCCCGATATCATGTTTAGTGTTTGCCTATGTGCTAGATATCAAGCTAATCCTAAGGAATCACACATAACCGCGGTTAAGCGTATCTTTCGATACCTTAAGGGTACTGTTACAGTGGGCCTATGGTATCCCAAGTCCACATCATTTGACCTTATTGGTTACTCTGATGCTGACTTCGCTGGATGCAAGGTCGACCGTAAAAGTACGAGCGGCACGTGTCATTTATTAGGAAAGGCTTTAGTCTTCTGGTTTAGCAAGAAGCAGAACTCTGTCGCACTATCCACAATAGAAGCTGAATACATAGCAGCTGGGCGTTGTTGTGCACAAATTCTGTGGATGAAGCAAACCCTTGAAGACTATAAGTTATCTTTCATGCATATTCCTATATTCTGTGACAACACTAGTGCTATTAATTTGACTAAGAACCCTGTCTGTCACTCACGCACTAAACACATTGAGATCAGACACCACTTTTTGCGTGATCATCAGCAAAACGGCACGATTAACTTAGAATTTATTGACACTGATCATCAGCTAGCAGATTTCTTTACTAAGCCATTATCCGAAGAGCGCTTCAATTTCCTTTGTCGTGAACTCGGAATTTTGGATGAAGCAGTTATAAGTTGAGACTCACCTGCGTAAATATCGAGTATATTTTGATTCTTTTACGACGAATTTGGTATGGGTACAAGCCGAAAGGGTCCTTCTGACAACAAGGCGTAAAAGCCTAAGCGACATGGTGCACTAGTCCTCAGGACTACCGCTAGCTGGGATCCGGCCCCTGCAGCTAACCCATGGCAAGTTTGAAATATTGAATTACAATATATTTCCTTGTTTGTTATATGGTTTGTTTCGATTTAATATTGCCTAATTGATTTTTCTAAAGTTCATTCTGACTTTTGTGTACCTCTCTATGTACTTCAATGAATTCATCAAACTTTTATCCTCTCTATCTTTTTTCTTCAACACTTGACCATTTTTTATCTTTTCAGCCTGTTTTCAGTTCTGGACCACTAATCCAGAACTCGGGCCGAACTCTGCCCCTAATAGAGTTTGGGCCGAGTTCGGTCCCTATTGGTCCAGCGTCGGGATCAGCCTCTGCCGTTGGATCAGTTTAGATCATACGGTCAGAATTTCTTCCGACCAACGAAAACCCTCTCTTATATTTCGGGTTTTCTTCTCTCTCCTTCACTATTACCTCCTTCCTCACCTCTCCAAACTCTTTCCTTCAAACCCTAACCCTAGTTTTTGATCTAGAAGTGCTCCATTGCTCCTCAAAATCAAGAGAAAGAGGTTTTTCATCATTCTCTTCCACTGTTTGTTGTTGATTTCAGGTATATCCCCTTCTTTCTCTCCATTTAAAGTTCTCTATTTTCTTGCAAATAGCTCCTCGCTTGTCCAATCATGGGAAAATAACTCGAACTGAGGGAGCTTCCTCTTCGAATCCTTCTTCTCCAATTGAGCAAGTAGTTGAACAACAACCCATTCATCCGTTGTTCAACCCGCCTTGTCCCCATGATCCGAATACATATGACGAGCGATTATTTATGTCGCTAGACGCGTCTAATGCATGGTTTAGCGACTTTCGGACTCGTCCGGTGTTCGGGGGACATCCGATAAATTTTACAATCTTTTCTCAATATGAATCATTGTTTCGTGATCTATGTTTGGATGCGTTAGTTGCCTCAAACTTTGTCATTTACCGTAGCACAATCCAAATGTTTTATTGCAATTTAACTTTCGATGCAACCCACATCTATTCCCGGGTTGCCGGTATTGACATTGCTTTCAATAATTCTGAGTTGGGAGATTTTCTTGATCTTTTTAATCTCGATGCTTGGGATAAACTTGTGGAAGCTCGTCAATTTCAATTTGTTGGCGATACTTCTCTTGAATGTTTCAAGGAGGAATTATGTGCTCCTAACATAAGTCCTCGCAAACTTATGGCCAAGCACCTCAACCCATATTTCTATGAACTTCATCGAATCATTTTTAACACTATCTTGCCAAAAGCTGGCTCCACTGATGAAGTTACCTACTTTGAGATATCTGCTTTGTATCACCTTCATTATCGTATCCCCTTCAATCTTCCTAGGACAATGATGGACTGGATGATAAATTGTAGGAAGAAACCAAGAGCATTGGTTTATCCTTTATATCTTCCTATGGTTTTTCGTGCGTTCATTATTCCTATTCATGACTGTCAGTTTTTGCCTGCTCCTGCCTTTCTGTCCAAGGCACGACGCCTTCAGGCAGCCATCGCCTCTCCTGAGACTTCTTAGCAGTCTGCTGATGAGGAGCCTGACACCCCTCCACTCGGTCAGGATACACCACTTCCACCTGCCACTCTTGAGTCTATTCAGGCTATGCTCCGGGATCGTTTTGACCTTGAGGACGATCGCTGGACACAGCTGGATTATCGTACTACTCTACAGATGAGTGCCCTCGACAACTTCCTGCATGATATATGGTACTCCATATCTCATCATCTGCACATTCCCATGGAGCGGGATCCTGAGCGCGTGGGCCATCGCATTGATGATCCATGGGTCATACGTTACATGGATCCGGATGCTGCATTTCTGGACCCCCGTCGCTCCTTCCCTGGTCCTTCAGACCCTCCAGGACCTTCTCGTGCTCCGTGATGGAGATTGGCTAGATCTGCTGCTGCTACTGATGATGATCTTAGTTGATGCTTTTTTATTTCAGTTATTTAGTTTATTATGGATTTATGTCCTTGGTTTTATGTACTCAAACTCTGGTTGTGTGTTTGACACTTGGTTTTGTGGATGACATTTTATGCTCATTATCATAGTTTTACTTTATGCTAGTGACTCATTTTGTTTAGTCATACACTATTTCTTCTCTGCTTGGTGTGGTTGCATCACTCTTCATTGTCTATACTGCAATTTATATGATCTTTCATTCATATGCAGTCTATATTGCTAACTGCCAAAAGGGGGAGAACTATGTATATTCTGGCTAGATATATTTAGTATCATATCTTTCGCTTTCGTATATCTGTGCTTGTTTGTGCTTTTTGGAGATATTATACAGGTTCAATGCATTCTTTACGGGGGAGCTATCTTCAATGCATTCTTTACGGGGGAGCTATCTCTTCTAGCTCAGCGCCGTTCTCTGATCACGGGGGAGCTCTTATTTCTAGCTCGGCATCGATTATGGGGGAGCTATGTTGCTATGATCAACTGTGTCCAGGTATGAATGTTGAATATACATATATTATTTTGTCAATTATCAATATGGGAGAGATTGTTGACACAAAGTCACAGTCAACCAAATATTGACAATATTGACTAAATAATATCTGTAATAATTCAATACGACACACGACGTCTACATTAAGCTCAAGACAGAAGACAGCTCAGCTTCCGTGTCTCAGTTGATTCGAGTCTATATTTTACACTTTCTTTGAGTCTAGACTAATGTAATCTGAGTCATGCTGAGCTCTTGAAACTTAGACTATAGCCTACCCAAAAATCCCAAAGCTCCACCAAACCAGAAATTCCTATATGGTCCCCTTTGAACCACTATGTGCTCTGGAGACAGAGTTCGGGCCGAACTCTGCCTCCTCACAGAGTTCGGGCCGAACTCTGTCCCCTAGAAATCAGGAACCCTAATTTTAGGGTTAGCTGGTTGCTAGTTGTCCAACGGCCAAATATTTGAATTTTCCTACCCGAATTCTGGCCGAATTCTGCCTATAAAAACACTATAAATATGGCATGAATTCTCTCATTCCAATCCATCCAATCTTCTCTTCTCTTCTCTCTTATAAGCTCAAATAAGCCATATCCTTCCCATCTACTAGCCACAAGCCTCCTAAGTCTCGAGTGCTCAGCATCTCTCAGTTAGGATTCTTGTGCAAGAGTCGAAGAAGTCGCTTGGACAATTCCAAGCAAATCGCCACTGCGATCCTCTGTTAGAAGTTGACGTGCTCTTCCGAAGTAAAGGCACGGTTGTAAACTACTATTTCACAAATAGTGGATTTGAATCCTGATCTAGAGTTCTCAGGCCTGGACTAGTCCTCCACGAGGGAAACCAGGTTAAAATCGCTGTGTTTGCGTATGCTCTTTTGATCTCCTTTTATTTTCCGCACTTTACTCTGATTATTTATTATTGGTGAAAGAGTTATTTTTTATTGGTCATTTTCTATATATACTCTATTCACCCCCCTCTAGAGTTGCCAAACTGTTCTTCAGAAACATGCTCATTTTTCAAAATTCAAAGTACTACATCATCTGGGATCATATCCCTTGACAGAAAGAAAAAAGAAGAAGAAGAAGAGAAGAAAACAGCAAAAGAAAACAGAAAACCAATCACTGCTCCGGGGCACATAGTACCGTAAGATGGTCCGTCAGCAAGGCAACCGACCGCTCAAACCTCTGTTTAGCTCGACGCTCCGCCTCTTGGGTCAGTACTGCCGTGTCCTCCAGATGAGCGTGAGCTTGCCAGTTGTCCTCAAATTTCTTGAAAGCCTGCTCCAGGTTAACAGAAGATCGGAAAACCTTCTCGGCCTCCCGAATGATTGACTCATGTTCCGCATGAGCAGCCTTCAGCTCCGACTCTAGGAAGGCCAATTCCTCCTGAAGTACGAGAATCCACTCCTTCGTGTCAGCTATTCCACGAGAAGCAGCCTCTTCCCGAGCCCTACAAGCTTGACTTCGACGACCCAGCCTGTCATACGAAGCGGAAAGCTCATCAAGGTCCCCCTTCACAACTGGCCTGGCAGTGTCTCGAGCGAGCTTTATCCTATCCCGAGCGGCAATAAGGAAGCCCCGCTCCCGTTCAATCGCAGCAGGCAAGTCAGCCTGCCGTAATACCAGCAATCGGGTCACGAGCTGATCTGCCTCTGCCAACTTGGGCTCCAGGAGCGCAGCCAACCCTACCCCGCCATGAAGAGTCTTCAAAGTTTTGATTTGACCCCGAGCGCACCGCAGGGACAGAAAAAAAGGGGTCCCCCGTTCTACGGCAGCATCTACGCCCCTCTTTAAATGGCGATAGAAGCTGTCGACCACATCCTGAGACACCTCGTCCAGAGCCTCTGAAAAAGTCGGCGTCAACGGGAGTGTAGCTGGCAACACTGAAGAAGACGTGACAGAATCTGCCGCTCCTGCCATGAGGGAAACAAACTCTGTACGGAAGGACGCCTGAACAGCGGCCAACTCCTCTTCGGCAGCCCGTAGAACTTGAATGCTCGACAAGGCCGAGTAGTCAATCTCCGAAGCCGTATAAGCGGCAGAGGATAAGGCGGAGACCATCGCTCCCGGAATAAGCTCCACTCCCATCTGCCGGGAGCTGGCGGGAGTCCCCTCGACATGAGTCGGTGAAGGAAAAGAAACGCCCCTTTTCCCCAGATCGCAGCAATCCGAGCCTTCCCCAAGAACATCCGCTGTGGGAAGTAAAGGGTCAGGACCTATAGGGCCAAGACAACCATGAATCGATTTGACCTGGAGGATATGTTGATAGAGCAAATAAGCCCCTTCACTAGTCAATATTTGGCTTATCTTACCAGCGGAAGATTGTGGAGGCTGAGGTTCGCCTACGGCCACCACAACCTCTCCACCAGCGGCCTCCGAGCCAAATATAATAGACTCCTCCGCCCCGGCACCCTCGGGAAGGGATGCGACGAGATCGGTATCGCCTTGCTGGAATTCAGCAATCTCGGAGACAGGCCCAAAGAAATCTTCGTCACCCCAGGCCGGGACCTCAGCAACTTGGGAGTCCTCAACCGCCGCTGAGAGAGCCCCCGCAGAAAGGACCGCGGCACACACGCCGCTAATCAAAGCAGCAAGGGCCGGATCAACTCCAGGGGCAGCAGACGGTTCAGGAGAGCCTGGTTCGTTAGACGCCTACAAAGAAAAAATGATTAGGCCATATCTCCAAGAAAAAAAAAACCACAACAGGAAGATAGCTCCAACGCAGTCTTACCTCCGGAATATCGTCAGCATCCTCACCCCTCTCCGTAATAAGTAGCCTATGAGGTCTGACTGCAGCTCTCTTTACGGAAAAGGCTACTCCTCCGTCAGTAGACTCGTGCCTGCCTCGCTTACGCGAGGGACCAGGCATGGCAGGCGATGGTTCTACCCTCACCACCTCTGATACAGGTGGCAACTGATCTACCACCTCCTCTAATACGACCGACGGTTGATCCGTCATCATCTCATCTGCCATGATGGGCGGTTGATCCGCCGCTGCCCCGCTATCAGAAGAGAGAGAGTCCTCGTCGTCTCGTTCGTTGCTTCCCTCAACTGTGTCAAAGGACTCGGAATCGGGCACGGGAACCCTATTCGTCCCTTTCTTCTTTGCCTTCGACACCGTAGCCCTCTCCGCCAAACGAGTGCCCACGATAAAGCTAGTCCTCGGATCAAAATCAACAGGAGGCTGGTTTACCGTAACATGGTATAAGGCCGCCATATGCAAGATTTCCCCCAGCACGTTTGCTGCAGGAACTGAGAAACTAGTTCGAGTATGACAAGTGTCATAGTAGCTCCATGCCCTAATACCGTCAAGGATGCTGCCCTCAAATCCTAGGCAGGAACTGGGACGCCCAAGGAATAATTGACTGTACCCAAATTGACGGGCAAACCTACTAGGCAAGTAGCGCTCCAGGTACACAGTGTTGCGGTTGCGATAAACTAAATACGCCGGGCGAATGTTACGCAACCAGAAACGCATCTTCTCAGGTAAAAAATGAGGAGATCCAACGCCATCAACATGGACACTCCTTACTTCCTTGTCACGCCCCAGAACCAGAATACTGGAGAGCGGGGGCGGACACAGCCAGCTACGTATATTGAAATAGAATACATCTCAACTACACGGTCACGGCTGTCTAGATATGAGGGTTTACTACAAGCCAGCAGTCTCTTAAGGTCAAGCCTATTGTCTCAATCTCAAGCAATTAACAGAGTTACAAGATGTTAGAGCATCAAATATATATATATAAGGCGTCCCAAATATTACATATTGGATGATCATGAAGCTAGTCGTACAAAATGATAGGACTAGCAAGAGTTCAGTCATACATGATCAACCCTAGGATTTGTTAATCATGTTTACAGCCTGTAGGCAGACAGTAAGTAAATGTGCATCGAGCTAACAGGTGCTCGTCGGCTAAACGCCTCAAAAGAATAAATTTACATATAAGTGGGTGAATCAAAAGGAAAACCCACTCTTGGCCCGGGTTCCGTCTAGTTGTCACCATTGGGCTGGAAGCTTGGTAGATCCTCGGGAGCTGCTCCGAAATCTGGCCACACAAAACCAGCTGGGTCAAACCCCAGAAAGAGCAAGTGCCACAAAGGAGGCCACAAATAAGAACAAAAGCCAGCATATCAAAACATAAAGAATAAAAGGAAGGTACAAGTAAAATAAAAGTACACAGAGCGATAAACGACTAGGGACGTGGAACCATTCCGGGAGCCAGGTTACAATCCTTAAACCAAACAAGGACCGGGATTGTACCCCTTCGCCTGAATAGTTCACTGTCTCTACCCATTTATCGTTGGAGATAAGTAAAACAATCATGATCAAGAGTTCCAGGTACAAGGGCTAGACAAGACTTAGACGGGGCTGGACACCATTCATTCACAATCGGCCAAGCAAGTACTACGGCTTACTACTTTAACTAACTAGGGTTATCACAAGCCTAATTACTAACAAGATGCAAGTGAGAAACTCCCAGTCCCAAGCCCTGCAGACCATCCGGTTATCCTTCCGCGGGTTGAGAGTTATAGGTGGGTACATCGCCCGGGAGACAAATGTACCCTTAGGTGACTTAGAGGGTGCAACACATGACAGTGTGCTGGAAATGTGCTCTACTCGTCGGCAAGCTACAAGTCCATTAAAGCGCCCAGATAACGAGATTGCCTGTGACCGGGAATTCTCCATGTTCTAGTTTGATCTAATCATTAGCCTAGTCCAATTTAGCGCGAGTCCCTGGCCGTGGTACCCAGGAAGTCACGTCCTAGACATGATGCAAGACAAGACAAGTGGATTGTACAAGCAAGCAAGCAGGAACACCCACGGTGTCAAGACAGGTCAAGTTAAGTTATCAAGTCAAGTCAAGTCAGGAGTGCGCCGCCACGGCCACTATCAAGTTATCAAGATAATTCATGTCAGGGTACTTGTCAGGAGTGCGCCACGACGGGCCACTATCAAGTCAGGTTGGTCATGTCAGGAGTGCACCATTACGGGCCACTATCATGTTATGTAAGTTCCTTGTCATACCAGGCCATGTACAATAGTCATTCCAAGTATATAAGTAAAATCAAGTTCATGACAAAAGGCGTAAGGATATAAAATGGGCGTAAAATACCTGATACAATACCAATATATATAGGACTATAAAAGAGCCAAGACTAAGAAATAACAAATTCATCATAAACAAGTAGGTAGCACAAAGGGGGTCAAAGGTTGGGCTACGCAGGGTATAGACTGCGCATACAAGACTGCGCAAGAGTTGTCTTGCGCAAGGGTTACATTGCGCAAGGGTTACATTGCGCAAGGTGAGCAGTACGCAAGCAATACGCAATGCACAGTACGCAAGCCACTACGCAATGCACAGTACGCAGGCCACTACGCAATGCACAGTACGCAGGCCAGCATACGCAGGGGCTACGCAAGCCACTACGCAAGCAATACGCAATGCACACTACGCAAGCAATACGCAATGCACAGTACGCAGGGTGCAATACGCAGGGTGCAATACGCATGGTGCAGTACGCATGGTGCAATACGCAGGGGGCAATACGCAGGGGGCAATACGCAGGGTGCAATACGCAGGGGGCAATACGCAGGGTGCAATACGCAGGGTACAATACGCATGGTGCAGTACGCATGGTGCAATACGCAGGGTGCAATACGCAGGGGGCAATACGCAGAAGACCCTAAGCAAGGGTTCTACGCAAGCAACACTACGCAGGAGCTCTACGCAGAGGCCGTACGCGGGAGCCGCGTGGCCAACAAGAGGGAAAGGCTATGTTCTTCTCCTACCTCTGTCCGAGAGGAAGAACACCCAACCCAAAAACTTCAATTCTTCATAACTTTGCCAAATCAAAACCAAATTTAGATTTTCAAAGCTCTAACTTGAGTAAAATTGAATTCTCTTCCATATGGAAGCATCAAAAACCCATAAAATCCAACTAAAATAGATCAAAACCATGTAAATCCGAAAATAGTTAAAACCTAGATCTAGAACAATGGAGACTCCAAATCACAAAATTCTAAGTTCTAATGTTGTTCTCCATGTCCTAATCTAGCTAATGAACAAATAAAATGTGGTGCTTATTTAATGGCAAGATGCACTTGCCTATGGGTGTTGGTGGAGGAAGAAGAAGAAGAAGAAGAAATTAATGGAGAAATTATGGAGGAGAGAGAAAGTAGGTGGGTTATAATGAGGGTGTTGTGGTGTAATGGAGGTGGTGTGTAGGCTATGGTGTTCCATCATGACAAACCAAACCAAACCAATCTCCAAAATAAAACCAAGCCATGGTTTAAAACCCAACTACAAGAATTCAAAAATCCGCAAGTCGAGAATAATAAAATACGTGCCAAAATCCAAATACGAGCATAAATACGAAATACGGGAAATGAGGGTGACAACTCTACCCACCTTCAAAGAATTCCGTCCTCGGAATTTAATCAAGGAGCTAGAGATTGCCACAACAAGCTATACTAAGCACAGACAAGCTACACTAAGCAGTTCAATCATACAATCATACAATGCAAGCAAGGAAGGGAAAGCGTAAGGTATAAGAAAGACATTATACCTCACGAGTCAAACAGGTAGGGATATCGCGATCGGATGTCGTCCTCACGCTCCCATGTTGACTCACCTAGAGAGTGATGACCCCAAGCAACACGGACTAAGTTAATAGTCTTGTTCTTGAGCGTCTTTTCCCTCCGGTCCAATATAGACACGGGCCTCTCCTCATACGAAAGGTTGGTACCAACAACCAATTCCGAATGATCTAGGATATGGCTCGGGTCCGGGATGTACCGTCTTAAATGGGATACATGGAATACATCATGTACCTCACTTAGCGACGGCGGAAGAGCGAGACGATAGGACACATCACCTACTCGCTCTAGAATATCGAACGGCCCTATATACCTAGGACTAAGCTTTCCCCGTACGCCAAAACGAATGACGCCGCGGGTAGGTGAGATCCTAAGGAATACATGGTCGCCGACGGCAAATTCTAAGGGACGCCGATGAGCATCGGCCCAATGGCGCTGACGATCCTGAGCAACTCGGAGGTGATCTCTGACTTTTCTGACCACTTCAACCGTCTGAGAAATCAGTTCTGGACCGAGCATCTGCCTCTCTCCGACATCGTCCCATGCTAACGGAGATCTGCACTTCCTGCCATACAGAGCCTCGAAGGGTGCCATCTGGATACTGGCCTGGAAACTATTGTTGTACGAGAATTCCACCAGGTGCAGGTGATCCTCCTACGAACCACCGAAGTCAAGGGTACATGACCGCAACATATCCTCAAGAGTTTGTATAGTACGCTCTGACTGCCCATCTGTCTGCGAATGATACGCTGAGCTGAACTTGAGACGAGTCCCCAAACTTTGATGAAGACTGCGCCAGAAGTGCGATGTGAATCTCGTATCCCTGTCTGATACTATGCTGACTGGCACTCCATGAAGTCGGACAATCTGCCTGAGATACATTTCTGCTAGCTGCGCCGTCGACTGTCCAACTCTAAATGGAAGAAAATGTGCCACCTTGGTAAGCCTGTCCACAATGACCCAAATAGCATCTCTGCCTGCCGGAGACCTGGGTAACCCAGTCACGAAATCCATGGTTATGTGCTCCCATTTCCATTCTGGGATCGGTAAAGGTTGAAGAAGTCCAGCTGGCCTCTGATGTTCAGCCTTGACTTGTTGGCAAACCAAACATCGAGAGACATACCGGGCTATCTCCCTCTTCATACCATTCCACCAAAAGTGCTGACGAATATCTCTGTACATCTTCGTGCTGCCAGGGTGGATGGAATACTGCGAACTGTGAGCCTCTGCCATGACTTCCTGTCTGATATCTCCACTGGGTACACAAAGACGCGTGCCGTGTCGAAGTGTACCATCTTCATGAATACATAACTCTGGCCTTCTCCCTGCCTCACACTCTGCTCTGAGCCGCTGAATCTTGGAATCTGCTAACTGTGATGTCCGGATCCTCTCAACTATGGTGGACTGAATCTGTAGGCTGGCCATCAAGGCCACATTGGAAGGAAGAATCACTTCAATTCCCATCTTCTGAAGATCTGACAATAGCTCTGGTTGCGCTGTTAGGAGGTAGACTCCGGCTCTCCTGCTCAATGCATCTGCTACCACGTTGGCCTTCCCTGGGTGATACTGCAAGTCCACATCATAGTCCACAAGTAGCTCGAGCCATCTTCTCTGCCGCATATTAAGATCCTTCTGGGTGAAAACATACTTCAGGCTCTTATGATCAGTAAATATCTCCACTCTGTCTCCGTACAAGTAGTGCCTCCACAACTTAAGTGCAAACACTACTGCTGCTAGCTCCAAGTCGTGGGTCGGGTAATTCTTCTCATGATCACGGAGTTGACGTGACGCATAAGCAATTACCTTCCCATGCTGCATCAAAACACATCCCAATCCTCTGCCTGAAGCGTCACAATAAACTGTGAATCCTCCGGTCCCATCTGGAAGTGTGAGAATGGGAGCCGTTATCAAACCTCGCTTCAACTTCTCAAATGATTCCTGACATTCTGCTGCCCAAACGAACGGCACATCCTTGCGGGTCAACTGGGTCATCGGCGCTGAAATCCTTGCAAAATCAGAGACGAACCGCCGGTAGTAGCCGGCCAACCCAAGAAAGCTGCGAACTTCTGCCACTGAGCTGGGTACTGGCCATGCCTCGATAGCCACAATCTTCTGGGGATCAACTTCCACTCCTCCTCTGGTAATGATGTGACCCAAGTAAGAAATGCGATCGAGCCAGAACTCGCATTTACTGAACTTGGCGTACAACTGGTGCTCCCTAAGCGTCTGAAGGACGATCCTGAGATGCTGCTCGTGCTCTGCTTCACACTTGCTGTAGACCAGGATGTCATCAAGGAACACTATCACAAACTGATCCAAGTAAGGCATGAAAATACGGTTCATGAGGTCCATGAACACTGCCGGCGCATTGGTCGCTCCAAAGGGCATAACTAGAAACTCCCAATGCCCGTACCTAGATCTGAACGCCGTCTTCGGGATGTCCTGTTCTCTGACTCTGATCTGGTGGTATCCTGACCGCAAGTCTATCTTCGAGAAAACTGAAGCCCCCTTGAGTTGATCAAACAAGTCATCTATCCTTGGAAGAGGGTATCTGTTCTTAATTGTCACTGAGTTCAAGGTACGATAATCTACACATAGCCTGGACGTACCATCCTTCTTTTTCACAAGAAGCATCGGGGCTCCCCAAGGCGATCCACTAGCACGAATGAATCCCTTGGTTCTAAGTTCTTCAATCATCTTGTACAAAATCTCCAACTCTGAAGGCGCCATTCTGTAGACTCGCTCTGATACTGGTGCTGTTCCGGGAATCAAGTCGATGGTGAACTCGATCTCCCGCTCTGGTGGCATCCCTGGAAGTTCCTCTGGGAAGACATCTGGAAACTCTTCAACTATTCGGGGCAACTGCACTGCTGCTACTGCCATCCGCAATACTGGAGGAGAAGGCTCTACTGTGCCTCTGGAAAATGAAAACTCTGGCTCTCCGGGAATACTAAAGACAACTCTGCCAACATGGCAGTCTATCCTAGCATAATGGTTCCTCAACCAATCCATGCCTAGGACTACATCATAGTCTGCCATAGGAAACTCTATGAATCTAGCGGGGAACTCTCTACCGCTAACTACGATCCGACACGAGGAAAACACTCGATCCACTCCCACAAGACCATTACCAGTAAGTATATTGAGCCTCACTGATAATGACTCGGGCTCCAATCCTATCCGTGTCGCGAATCGTGCAGACATGAATGAATGCGATGCACCAGAATCAAATAATACAGATGCTGGAAAGGTGTTGACGAGAATAGTACCTGCCACTACCTCACCTGGTGCAACTTCTTCTTCCATGGTCATCATCATAGCCTGACCTCTAGCTGCGGGTCCCCTCTGCTGGAAACCCCTCTGTCGGTTCTGTGCTGGAGCCTGGGTGAACTGCTGCTGGTTCTGTTGCTGAAAGGCCTGGGCCTGAGGCAACAATGGCCTAGGGTACTGCTGCTGCTGCTGCTGGACTGGAACTGGGACTGGTCCCCTCACTGAAGAACTAGAAAGGTTGGATGATGATGGACCTCCCCTATTCGGGCAGGTCCCTATCTGGTGGTCTGCTCCTCCACAAGCCAGGCACAATCCCTGTGCCCTACGACACTCTGCCACTACATGGCCCGGCTTCCCGCAATGAGAACATCCCACCGCAGAAGACTGCTTCTGCTTCTGCTGCTGCGGGTACGTCGGGATCGAATGCTGAACCGACGTCACTGAGGCCACCCGCCTCGGAGTTCCAATGGTTAATCCCCTAGCTGCCGGGGCTGGAGCTGAAGATTGGTGTATCTGGTTGTGGGACCGTTTCCTGCCTCCGGTCCTGTCCACAATTCTCCGGGAGGTATACTCATGCCTCCTTGCTGCCTTCAACACTGCATCGAACGTCTGGTGCTCGAACTGCTCCACAGCTAATAATATCTCTAAATGCAGCCCCTGCTGGAACCGCTGAGCCCTATCGAACTCGGTTGCCACCAAGGTGGGGACGAACCTACTCAACCTGGAAAACTCGGTCGCATAGCCATCGACCGTCCTGCCTCCTTGCTTCAAGTTGGTGAATCTAGTCTGCAGGTCGTACCGTGCCACCGCATCGAAGTACTTCGTCTGGAATCTTTCTCTGAATGTCGCCCAAGTGACTGGTGCCGCTAATCCCATGGCCTGAGCTGCCCACCAATCGCGAGCCAAGTCTAACAACTGTAGGCGTACCACCGCCACCTTCTCATTCTCAGGTGTCCTAGCTGCTTCTAGAACCACCTCGGTATCCTGAAGCCAAGCGTCCGCGGCAATCGCATCTTCACTGCCATCAAAGAAGGGAGGGTTCAAGCGCTTGTAACTGTTGGCCGCCTGATTTCCTTGGGGACCTCCTCGGTTTAGTGCATCATGAACTTCTTGGTGCAAGGCGTCGCCTCGACGATCTTGGGATGCAAGCAGTTCTCTGATAAGCCCTACCAAAGGTCCCTCATCCTGTCTAGCTGGTTGAACGGGCGGAGCTTCCTGAACTAGAGGTTCTGAGCCTCCGGGAAGCATAACTCGGGAGGCTACTCCAGAGTGCTGAACTTGATCTTCCTGGCGCTGGGGTGCTTGTCGAGCTTCCTCTGGCTGGTTGGCAGGTCCGGGAGTAATGCCGCTGAAGAAGACGACATAGGGAACAATAAGGAAATGACCAGGACAGATCAATGATAAAAGCATGTGATCAGGTCAAGAATCTCAGGGATTTGAAGATACGAGTGGAGATCAAGGGCGAATATTGATTGAGACATCTATGGGTAAACCCTCACATTTCTTGATTGACAAGACCTGCATGGGCCACCACTTAAACCGTGTCACGCCCCAGAACCAGAATACTGGAGAGCGGGGGCGGACACAGCCAGCTACGTATATTGAAATAGAATACATCTCAACTACACGGTCACGGCTGTCTAGATATGAGGGTTTACTACAAGCCAGCAGTCTCTTAAGGTCAAGCCTATTGTCTCAATCTCAAGCAATTAACAGAGTTACAAGATGTTAGAGCATCAAATATATATATATAAGGCGTCCCAAATATTACATATTGGATGATCATGAAGCTAGTCGTACAAAATGATAGGACTAGCAAGAGTTCAGTCATACATGATCAACCCTAGGATTTGTTAATCATGTTTACAGCCCGTAGGCAGACAGTAAGTAAATGTGCATCGAGCTAACAGGTGCTCGTCGGCTAAACGCCTCAAAAGAATAAATTTACATATAAGTGGGTGAATCAAAAGGAAAACCCACTCTTGGCCCGGGTTCCGTCTAGTTGTCACCATTGGGCTGGAAGCTTGGTAGATCCTCGGGAGCTGCTCCGAAATCTGGCCACACAAAACCAGCTGGGTCAAACCCCAGAAAGAGCAAGTGCCACAAAGGAGGCCACAAATAAGAACAAAAGCCAGCATATCAAAACATAAAGAATAAAAGGAAGGTACAAGTAAAATAAAAGTACACAGAGCGATAAACGACTAGGGACGTGGAACCATTCCGGGAGCCAGGTTACAATCCTTAAACCAAACAAGGACCGGGATTGTACCCCTTCGCCTGAATAGTTCACTGTCTCTACCCATTTATCGTTGGAGATAAGTAAAACAATCATGATCAAGAGTTCCAGGTACAAGGGCTAGACAAGACTTAGACGGGGCTGGACACCATTCATTCACAATCGGCCAAGCAAGTACTACGGCTTACTACTTTAACTAACTAGGGTTATCACAAGCCTAATTACTAACAAGATGCAAGTGAGAAACTCCCAGTCCCAAGCCCTGCAGACCATCCGGTTATCCTTCCGCGGGTTGAGAGTTATAGGTGGGTACATCGCCCGGGAGACAAATGTACCCTTAGGTGACTTAGAGGGTGCAACACATGACAGTGTGCTGGAAATGTGCTCTACTCGTCGGCAAGCTACAAGTCCATTAAAGCGCCCAGATAACGAGATTGCCTGTGACCGAGAATTCTCCATGTTCTAGTTTGATCTAATCATTAGCCTAGTCCAATTTAGCGCGAGTCCCTGGCCGTGGTACCCAGGAAGTCACGTCCTAGACATGATGCAAGACAAGACAAGTGGATTGTACAAGCAAGCAAGCAGGAACACCCACGGTGTCAAGACAGGTCAAGTTAAGTTATCAAGTCAAGTCAAGTCAGGAGTGCGCCGCCACGGCCACTATCAAGTTATCAAGATAATTCATGTCAGGGTACTTGTCAGGAGTGCGCCACGACGGGCCACTATCAAGTCAGGTTTGTCATGTCAGGAGTGCACCATTACGGGCCACTATCATGTTATGTAAGTTCCTTGTCATACCAGGCCATGTACAATAGTCATTCCAAGTATATAAGTAAAATCAAGTTCATGACAAAAGGCGTAAGGATATAAAATGGGCGTAAAATACCTGATACAATACCAATATATATAGGACTATAAAAGAGCCAAGACTAAGAAATAACAAATTCATCATAAACAAGTAGGTAGCACAAAGGGGGTCAAAGGTTGGGCTACGCAGGGTATAGACTGCGCATACAAGACTGCGCAAGAGTTGTCTTGCGCAAGGGTTACATTGCGCAAGGGTTACATTGCGCAAGGTGAGCAGTACGCAAGCAATACGCAATGCACAGTACGCAAGCCACTACGCAATGCACAGTACGCAGGCCACTACGCAATGCACAGTACGCAGGCCAGCATACGCAGGGGCTACGCAAGCCACTACGCAAGCAATACGCAATGCACACTACGCAAGCAATACGCAATGCACAGTACGCAGGGTGCAATACGCAGGGTGCAATACGCATGGTGCAGTACGCATGGTGCAATACGCAGGGGGCAATACGCAGGGGGCAATACGCAGGGTGCAATACGCAGGGGGCAATACGCAGGGTGCAATACGCAGGGTACAATACGCATGGTGCAGTACGCATGGTGCAATACGCAGGGTGCAATACGCAGGGGGCAATACGCAGAAGACCCTAAGCAAGGGTTCTACGCAAGCAACACTACGCAGGAGCTCTACGCAGAGGCCGTACGCGGGAGCCGCGTGGCCAACAAGAGGGAAAGGCTATGTTCTTCTCCTACCTCTGTCCGAGAGGAAGAACACCCAACCCAAAAACTTCAATTCTTCATAACTTTGCCAAATCAAAACCAAATTTAGATTTTCAAAGCTCTAACTTGAGTAAAATTGAATTCTCTTCCATATGGAAGCATCAAAAACCCATAAAATCCAACTAAAATAGATCAAAACCATGTAAATCCGAAAATAGTTAAAACCTAGATCTAGAACAATGGAGACTCCAAATCACAAAATTCTAAGTTCTAATGTTGTTCTCCATGTCCTAATCTAGCTAATGAACAAATAAAAAGTGGTGCTTATTTAATGGCAAGATGCACTTGCCTATGGGTGTTGGTGGAGGAAGAAGAAGAAGAAGAAGAAATTAATGGAGAAATTATGGAGGAGAGAGAAAGTAGGTGGGTTATAATGAGGGTGTTGTGGTGTAATGGAGGTGGTGTGTAGGCTATGGTGTTCCATCATGACAAACCAAACCAAACCAATCTCCAAAATAAAACCAAGCCATGGTTTAAAACCCAACTACAAGAATTCAAAAATCCGCAAGTCGAGAATAATAAAATACGTGCCAAAATCCAAATACGAGCATAAATACGAAATACGGGAAATGAGGGTGACATTCCTGGTCAGTAAAATGGGGAATGGACACGAAGAAATCATATCCGTCCACCCTCGCCAGCATCCTCCGACATGCCGGTATGGTACTATATTCCCAAGGCTGATGACGGTGTCTGAAAAGAAAAGCGTCGTCGTCCGTAACGCCGTCTTCCGTCCCAGGCCTCATCAAAGATCGATAATGCAACAGCAGCCACCCCAGCAGGTAATGATAAGGCAGCTCTATACGTTCAAAGTCCGTCACCACGTCACGAGCGATGACCTTAGACGAGAAGGCGCAGAGACCATGATGAATGCTGCACACCATAGCGGGAAGAAGAGCCAGCCTGACCCCAAAGGCCAGCTTCACGGCGGAAAGAATAAAGTGACGGCCGATCCTCTCGATGGAACCTGTCCCTCCTGAGACCACATAATTGTGCAGCCACACCATTAAAAAGCCCGCCAAGAGTGCCTTCTCTGACAGCCGTCGAGTACCACAATAAAAATAGCTGAAGGAGTCAATCTGGCTTCCAAACTTGTCACTCTTAGACTTCAACCTCCTAGCAGTCGACACCAAGCCTTCTACTTCCCTAGGAGTTTGACGACCTCGGGAAGTAACTCAGCCAGCAGCACTGAATTTAAAGAGATAGGAGACCCAAGAGTTGGTATGGGGAGTGTCCCCTTCCGAGCTATCATTTTTCTTGATAGCCGTTTGGTGACAGGTACTATGGTGACATAACAGTTCCTGGTACACAGCGACGAAACCTGGGAATCGTCGATCTAGATCCTGGAACTCCTTGTTCGTTAGAGTGTATGCTTCGAAGGGCTCGTCTCCCCAGGGAAGCTTGGAGACAGCATACATCTCATGGAGAGCGAGCCCCAACTCTCCTACAGGTGTGAAGAAAGTCCCTGTCCGATGATTATACATCTCCAGAAGGGCCATGAACAACGGCTTATTAATGGGCAATCCGTAGCTGGTACCCCGGATAGCATCATAAAGATTGACTTCTCACAAAAACACCTCGTAGTTCTGCAGAATCTACGAGGACTGGTTAGCCCACGAGGGAAGGGGGTGTAACCAGCTCGACAGTATCAATCTGCCAACAGGATAGGACCCTTTTCGAGCAAGCTGGCTCAGGAAGATATCAGCCTGAGAAAATGAGAAGTTAGGACCGGGTGTGTTGATAAAGGTACCCGGAGCTAACCCCATCACAGATCGACTGGCCGGATCCTTGATCGCGCGTACTGACCCGGTTGTTTTATTGTAACGGATGTTACCCACAAATATCCCCGGTCTGGTTGGAGTGAGGGAGTCTGTCATCTGCCTGTCCAATAAAATTATGTTGAACTACGCAAGAGGGAAATGACGCTTCATAATGGGGATATGAATCGACATCCCGTCCAGATTAAAATCCCAACTCTCGGAGATATCCAGCACTCGGGAGTTTTTTATGGTCAATACATCCCCAAAGAGGAAGACCGGCCTCAGATACTTCCCATTTGGCTCTCCAGAGCTCATCATGTCACTAAGGAATTGGAAAGATTGAACCCTGATAACATTCAGTCGCTCCAAAGGTTCATTAACAAGGAGCTGCTCTGACACTTGACGAACTAAATCGTTCCGTCGTACATCCGTGGCAAGTTGATTCGAGCCAACCAGAAGTTTCCCCGTAGCATTTACTGGCAGATTCACTGAAGATAGACAAAAAAAAACAAGATTAGAGGATAGTCAAAACAAAGAAGCGTTTGAAAGATCATTTGAGTCCATGCGGCTCGGGTCGTCACAGCCTCATGCGACTCAGAACCATATGAGTCCATGCGGTTCGGTTCATCACAGCCTTATGCGGTTCTGAGTTAGATGAGTCCATACAAATCAAGTTCAGATGAGCTTATGAAGCTTCTGCAGTTTGGGTTCGAAAGGGCCTATGCGGTTCAAGGTTCACATAGACTCAACAGACAAACCTAGGCGCTGATGCGGCTCAGATTCAGGTGAGACTATGCGGTTCAAAGTCCACGCAGACTCATGCAGCCCTGAACAGACAGACTCATGCGGCTACAAGCAGATGAGCTTATGCGGTTCAAAAGTGAACTACGCTCATGCGGGTCAAACCAAAAATATATATGCGGTTCAGATCGAGTATGACAAGCCCATGTGATCTTCTGGACGAAGTGCTTATGCGGTCATATCGACGAACCTTGTACATGCGGCTTGTGCATAAATTATGCAGCAGAGCCATGGCAGTTAGGGTTCTAAAGCAATGCCCTTACCAGCGATAGGTGGATAAAAGTCGGGATGAACAGAGTGAACAGCGGCCGGCGGAGGAATGGCCATGTTCGTCGCCACAGTCGCCGCAGAAGCGACCGCCTTGCCCTTCGCAGCCTTCGACGCAGCAGCCTTCTTGGGAGCCATAGGTGCTTAGAAAAGAAAGGAGTTAGAAAGATCGAAGAGAGCAAAGGAGATTCCTTAGAACGAAAGTATTCCTATTTATAGACAAGGAAGGAACGCCTCGATCCGCATGCAATATGATGACCGACTCTTCGGTCATCGAGGCAAAACGGCTGAATAATAGCCTGACTCTTGGGATCCTGGCCCAAGAAAGCGGCTCTTAAAATCTGCAGCAAATCAAGAGCATTAAATGCAGAAGATTCACAGAAGATTTGCACACGTGGCAGGAAGACGTGGCAAGAAGCTCATGCGGCCAAAACAGCCCATGCGGCTCAGAGAGTTATGCGGTTGAAGTAATCATGCGGCTGATCAAATCCATGCGGCTAGGACAGAATACATCCATGCGGTTCTGGCATAATCATGCTTCTTATTCAAAGTATTTCAATTTTGCAAATTGAAAACTTTGAAGGGGGACTTGTAGAAGCATAAAAAAGAAGAGAAAAATGATCCATACGGCTCAAGAGTCCCATGCGGCTCAAACACAGAGTGGACTCCATACGGCCAGCAGAGGGAAGCCACGTGTCTTTTTAGAACGGCTGTACCCAGCGTCATTCAAACGCAATTAATGCTCTGACGGCTGACAATTAATGCTCTAACGGCAGACAGCTGACAGCTGACAGCCCTGACGAAAAGTAGTCATGATGACTGACACAAGAGCAACATCTTCCTAGGGAACTGGAGAAGATCTTCACAACTTCGAGGCTAGTTTATGCGGCCAGACTAGACGAGTTCATGCGGCCAGTGCAGAGAAACCTATGCAATTCAATCATGAAGGTCCCTCATGCGGCTCGGCCATGAAAGAAATCTATGTGGCTCGGCCATGAAGACTCTCATACAGCTCGGCCATGAAGACCCCCATGCGGCTCGGTCATGAACATATTCATGCGGCTCGGTCATGACAACTTTCATGCGGTTCGAGTATAGAAACTATTCATGCGGCTCGGTCATGAAATCTTTCATGCGGCTCGGTCATGACGACCTTCATGTGGCCCAAATATGAATGCTCCTCATGCGGCTCAACAATGATGACCGGACACGTGTCCTAAGGATAATCAAATTTTGGGTCATATCCCAATGATTTGGGACACGTGGCAAGAGACTGAATTAAATTAATTCATTTAGATTTACGGATATCAGCAAATCATCATGATGGGGATTTATTGCAATCAACATTAATGACTGACATGATTTGGCATAATCCCCATTAATGGCCCAGATCCTTCACGCTCAAGATTAATGGTCTAGATTGATCATTTACCAGGCCACCGCCACTTTGAGAATGGGCAATCATTATAAACCCTAATGATGTCCCCCACTATTATAAATAACAGGGTGCTATTCCCTTGCAAGATAGATACACAGAGAGATATACGCACATACAGAGAGGCACTCCCCCAATAATCAGAGAGAAAAATCTACAGAGATCAATCCAGAGAGAGAAGCCAGAAGAGCAATACGAGGAGAGCAAGAAGAGCATTTCTTCATCAATGCGAACCATCTCGTCACAGGAGCCAAGGCTACGTCCGATCGTCCAAGGAGTAAGGCAGAGCTGCCGTCGCTTTCCCGAGCCTCTATCGTCACCCCCAGAATCAAAAATAAACAATTGTACTTAGATTGCTGTACCTAGGTTTTCGTCCCTAGGCTTTCTCTGTACAAGCGAGTTTGTAACGTGAAGTAAAAGTCCAGTCCTCCCATAAAACTGTTCTGCTCTTTTATATTTCATGGCAAACAAAGATACAATCTGAAAACCATACGCGTCTGTCCAAAATTATGATACTCAAAATCCTTGCCATACTAGTAAGAAAGGCAATGATAAACCATAGAGTCTACAACTAAGGTAGATATCCCTAGAATAATGGTATTTAAAATCTTTGCATTGCCGATAGCTTGGCTGCAAAAACCTTAAATTCCCACACCCGAAAAATACATCCAAAATTAGACTATATGTCCTCGCCATGCCAACTAATATGATTGTAGAAGACTCTAGATTCCATAACTGAGGCGACCTAGCCCATACGATTTATCTTGGTAGAAAATAAAATCAACAATGAACACTAAGAATCAAATTCATCAACGAACAAGAAAGGTAAATAGGAACTGTTGGAATCAAATTTCGAGATAGTTTATAATGAGATTCTCGAGGGTCATCCCAGGAATCTCTCAAAGAATTCTATCTGTGATTGAGTATCATCTCATTCTAATACCTATTCCTTATCTCTTATCGCAGGTGCACAGCAGTACAAAAACAGTCGCACTACCACGACTTTGTACTAATGCGAATCTCGACCTGCATGGGCCACCACTAAAAACGTGTCACGACCCGCACCCGGTGTAGGGGCACGAGTATGTGGGTACATCCAGTCTACGCCGTAGTGTCGGAGGTAGAACACTATCCTAGGTCACAACCATCTAACATAATATCAAAATTTGACTAACAAGATATATCTCCAAACGGAGGACAATCTCAGAAGATACAACTCAATCACGAATCTAAGATGGAAATAGCACGATAAGATAGATATAAAATCTCAAAAGAGAAATACAAACAGAAGGAAATCAGTCCAAGTGTCTAAACGACACTTATATCTCAACATCCACATAATACAATCAAAGACAACAAAAATGAAATAAGATAAACAGCCTAGCTATCTAGCCTAGACAATAGGGATGATGTCCTCAGCTAGAGCTGGATCCTCCTGTGGATCCAACTCACAAGTGTCGTCTAGATGGCTCCGTAATAGGTAGGACAGAACTCCTCATCATCCTCTGTAATATTTTTAACAGGTCCAGTCAGGACAGAAACGAGCACATATCTCTCAAACAATTCATATCATGGCAGAAAATATAAAACAAGTAATAGAATAAGATACATAAAATACTGTAAGAAATGTACATGAAAGGTAAGAGAGATATCTGATAAACTAAAAATATATATATAAAAAGTAAGAACTGTAAGTGACTAAGTGATTTAGAGCAAAAGATGGTTATGTAAATGGCTTAAATTTGCACATGAATAAGCTACAGAGTTGTACATGAATACCTATTTTGGAATTGACCACATAACCACTTCTACTCCCCCTACCCCAATCAATACACAAGGATCTAGTCAAGTTACGTTATTGTACATGAAAGTTTATACATGAAGCTCATGTGAACATGAGAGTACATGAGAACACATGAGTGTACATGAATAGTGTGAACACAAGGAGTACATGATGTTCATGAAAATCACATGACATGAAGTATCAGATGCACCCTGGGGGATAACATCTTATGAAAGGATCCATATAGTACCAATCCGTGATAACAACGTGACAACATCAAATAAAGTAACCTAGAGCAAGAATATAAGTCCTAGCAAGTATGAAACGATCAGAGAATGTACTCGCCTGAGATCCTGAGTGACTGTGAATATAAATGTTCGAACTGAGGTGTCTGAGTCCTAATAGAGCAACACAGGTTATGATGTATTCAAGAAGATAATAATTGAAGCTAACAATGCATTCTATATGATCCTAGGTCAAAGTTAACTCTTGGTCAAAGTTCAGTCAACTAGTCAAACTAGGTCAACATCTAGTCAACTAGTCAAACTAGGTCAACATCTAGTCAACTAGTCTAGGGTTTAGTCAAACTTAAGTCTACAAGGCCCAATAGGCCTATCTAGTCAAACTATAGTCCAACCAATTCTTATGTATATATATTACCATATATATATATATATATATATATATATATATATATATATATATATATATATATATATATATATAGAACCTAGCCTATATAGGATACCTATATACATAGTCTATATATAATACCTATATATACAAGTTCACAAATATATACATATCTGCATACATATCATATATACATATAGAGAAGTAATGGAAAAGTATATATATATATATATATATATATATATATATATATATATATATATATAATATGTGTGTATATATATATTTTATATGTGTGTTTGTGTATATATATATTATATATGCACACACATATAAAATATATATTTTTTCTTATATATATATATATATATATATATATATATATATATATATATATAGAGAGAGAGAGAGAGAGAGAGAGAGAGAGAGAGAGAGAGAGAAAGAGGGAAAGGGGAAAGGTATACAAGTATGTGTGTGTATGGTGTGTGTGATACCGTAAAGGGGTTAGGAAATCCCAAACTGGAAAATAATCCCAGGAAGACCCTAAGCTAAGGCAAAAACCCAAATCAACATATATATTTTTTTTCATATATTTTTTTTATACATTTATATATATATATATATATATATATATATATATATATATATATATATATATATTTATATTTATATATATATATATTTTTTTTTATATGTATATATATATATTTTTTTTATATATTTTTTTTATATATATATATATATATATATATATTTTTTTTTATATGTATATATATATATATATATATACATATATATATATATATATATATATATATATATATATATATATATATATATATATGTATATATATATATATATATATATATATATATATATATATATATATATATATATATATATATATAAATTATATATATATATATATAAATATATATATATATATATATATATATATATATATATATATATATATATATATATATATATATATAAATATATATATATATATATATATATATATATATATATATATATATATATATATATATAAAAAATATATATATATATATATATTTATATATATATAATATATATATATATATATATATATATATATATATATATATATATATATATATATATATAAAACAAAAAAAAAAATATATATATATATATATATATATATATATATATATATATATATATATATATATATACATATACAAAAAAAAAAAAAAAAAATATATATTATATATATATATATACATATACATTAACATATATATCATCACTAAAATATCCACAAACCCTATGTAACTTACCCAAACTAGACTGAACTGCTACCCACAGTTCCCAAACTAACCCTCACTCTCAAATCTAAAAAGATATATACATAGACTATACATTACCATATCTTTTTTTTCTATACATTCCCATATATATATATATATATATATATATATATATATATATATATATATATATATATATATATATATATATATATATATATATATATATATATATATATATATATTAAAAAAAATATTATATATATATATATATATATATATATATATATATATATATATATATATATATATATATAATATTTTTTTTAATATATATATATATATATATATATATATATATATATATATATATATATATATATATATATATACAGAAACTCATATACATATATAACATATATATAGACACATCTAGCTATACTAAACATGCAAACACATGAACCCAACTAAACTCTAACACCCTAAACTAATCATCACAACACCCCTTCATAAAAACTGGAACCCAACTCACCCTTACATATATATATATATATATATATATATATATATATATATATATATATATATATATATATATATATATATATATATATATTTTTACATATATATATATATATATATATATATATATATATATATATATATATATATATATATATATACCCAGTCCACTCCCTTACCTCACTCAAAGGTACCTAATAATATACTGAACCCAACTAACATAGGAAAGTGCCTAACCCTCTCTATCCCAGGCCAATGGCCTAATGCCAAAGCCAAGCAAGGCAAACATTGCTTGCTGCATTGTTGCTGCTACTGCTTATGTACAAGGCCATGCCAAGCCAGGTCAGGCCAAGGCAAGTGGCTGCCACTGCTCAAGCTACTGCTAAGCAAGTCCTACTGTTTGCTGCTGCAATTGCTCCTAATGCTACTGCATCTACACTAGTACAAAAATCCACCTAGGCCACACTCATTCACCGTGGCTGTATGCTTTTAGCCATGGATTATTTTTACAAAGCGTAGCCTATTTTGGCGTGACTTTTGATACCCTTATGGCTATGTTAAACTTGAATGACTATATAACATGAAAATCCGTAGCCATAGACCATAACCGTGGCTATTTGGTACCAAACGTTTTTTGGTAGTCAACCATTTTTTCTATAACCATGGCCGTAAATTTCTTATAGACACACAATTTATTTTAAACGTGGCTAGTGTTTACATTAAATCTGCTTGTGTTATTTTAACCATGGTCTCAGCTATCTTTCAGGCATATAAAATTTATTCTAACATGGCCAATTCATGACTTACAGTTACGCAAAACTTATAGCACCATGGTTAAAAACCTTCAGAAGACACACAAATTATTTTTTATGTGGCTATGGTTTACCTTTAAGACATGGGAATCAGTTAAACTATGGCGATAAATTCGTTATAGAGACACAAGTTTGCTTTCGTGTGGTTATTGTTTACCTTAAAGCTACATGGTTTTGTTTTAACCATGTCCTTAGCTATCATTCAGACACACAAAAACTAAATTAACATGGCCAATTCATGACTTACAGCTACGCAACATTGGTAGCAACATGGTTAAAAACTATCTGAAGACACGCAAATATTTTTTCACGTGGCAATTGTTCAACCTTTTAGACACATAAAATTAATTAAATTCGTTATAGACACATAATTGTTTTTCAGAATGGCTATTGTTTATCCTAAATCCACATAGATTTATTTTAACCGTAGCCTCATCTATCATTCAAACACGCAAAAAATAATTTAACATGGACAATTTATGACTTTCAGCTAGAATTTGTAGCACCATGGTTAAAAATGTTTTGAAGACACGCAAATATTTTTCCACGTGGCTATTGATCACCTTTTAAACACAAGGAATCAGTTAAACCATGGCAATAAATTCCTTATAGACACAAAATTATTTTTTAAAGTAGTTATTGTTTACCCTAAAGGCACATGGCTTTGTTTTAACCATGGCCTTAGCTATCATTCAAATACGCAAAAAATAATTTAACATGGCCAATTTATGACTTTCTGCTACGTATAATTTCTAGCATCATGGTTCAAAACTTTCTGAAGACACGCAAATATTTTTCAATGTGGATATTGATCTACTTTTTGACACAGAAAATAAGTTAAACCATGGTGATAAATTTATTATAGACACACAATCGTTTTTCAATGTGGCTAGTTGTATCATTTAGCCACATGTATTTAAATCCACCATGTCCAATTAATAACCTTTAGTTACTAGTATTTCTTATGACCATGGCTAATAGTTATCTTTAAGCCACAAGTAATTGACTATTCTGTGGCCATCGTTGTCATTCAGCCACTTGAAAATGGTAAGCTCCGTGACTACAATTAACCTTTGGCCATGGTTAAACATCTATATGGTGGTTGTATTTATATGCAGCCACAAAAATATAATTTTTGGCCATGGTTAAACATCTATCCTCATGGTTGTATTTAATGGACATATTGGTACTTGTCACTCCCCGTTCCCGGAATACGTATTTTAATATGTGTACTGCTTGAATGTATTTATTTAATATTTATCATGCATTTGTTCTGTATTTAATTCCTTTAATTTTTCGCTAATTATTTTTTTGTATTTTATTTTCTGTTCTTGGGTTCGGCTTGGTTCGGTTTGTTTCCGAATTTTGATGGTTCATCATGAACCGAACCCAACTCTTCACCCACCACATCTTCATTTAAAGCCCCAACCCCTTTTTTTCTCTTCATTCTTCTTCTTTCTTATTTACTCTTCTTCTTCCTCATAACTCTCTCCATCTACCAAACCCATAGGCAAGTACATCTTGCTTCCACATGAGAACCCATTGTTATGGTTCATTTATCTTTCTCTCGTGGTTCTAAGATAGTTTAGAACTTGACACTTTGCATTTTGAAGTCTCATTTTTAGTATATCTAGAAATTACTATTTTTTGGATTTCATTGGTTTTGATCTATCAAACCTCCTTATTGCCATGTTTTGTTCGTTCCAGATTATTGAGATTGTATTATACACCATTCTGACCGGTGGAAATCCCATTTTTGGCTTTGAATGAAGGTTCCATGGAATTTGGAGTTCGAGAAAAGCTTTATGCCCACGTTTTTACGTGCCAGCGTAATATCAAGCTTTACGTCCACGTTTTTACGTGCCAGCATAATATCAAGCTTTACGCCCACGTTTTTACGTGCCAGCATAATATCAAGCTCTACGCACACGTTTATACGTGCTCGCGTAATATCAAGCTCTATGCCCACGATCATTTGTGTCAGTGTGAATCTGTTTTACGCAAGTCAACTTGGCTTGGCGTATTACTCTTTATGTGTATTCATTCGTGCATAAACCTGACTCTTTACGCGTGCAACCTTTACGCGTGGCTCGACCCTTTACGCGTAAAATGTTTCACGCGTAACGCTATTCTTTACGCATACAATATTTTATGCGTAACGTTACTCTTTACGCGTAACTCTATTTTTACGCATACTATTCTGGCTTGGCATAAAACGAGTTTTTACGTGCAACTTTATTCCTTATTGAGCGTATCCCTTTTACGCGTACTCCTTTACGCGTTCCCTTTACGTGTACATGTTTTACGCGTAACGTTGCTTTTTACGCGTACAATATTTTATGCTCGTACAATGTTTCATGCATAACATTATTCTTTACGCAAACATCCCTCATGCGTAAATTTCCTTACGCATAATTTATTGAGCGTATTCCTTTTTACGTACATGGCATTTCCCTATTATATCCTTGCGCCTTTTTGACATGAACCCGATATAATCATGATATGTTAATATTGTTAATATAGATTGTTATGTGGAATGTGCCTTGTGTTTCGATTGATTCATGGATATCCAGAATGACTGAAACTTAACCCTGAGAGTTATAAACTCGACCATACTAAATACTAGTTTGACTTTCATGCCTTGGCACGAATTGACATTGATTGTTACCTTGACCAAATGATTGATCAGGCGTTCCTAGTTGAAACTAAAGAGACTGGCTAGTCGTCTTACTGAAACTAAATGAGACACGTTCATATAACTATGAACCATTGCAATCGACTGGCCGATCCCGAACATTGGTATATGGACGCGTGCAGGCTTCAACTGATTTTCTACAAAAATGGCATGTGTACTTTACAGTCAAGGTATGATTATTCCGTGGGTAGGTTTGATTGTTGCATTACGCTATGTAAGACCTACAACCTAACTGTACGGACATCGTTGTAGAGTTATGCATATCGTACTCTGTACGGAAGTACTCATTCTGAATGACCATGATCCACAAAATGGGATTTCAATTAACATAGGGACTACTAAGTTAAATAAAATAACAAATGCATGGAGAGAATGGATTCCCGAGTTCTTACATGGCAGCCATCCTTGGGGCGACTAGTGCCTCGACATGTCGGCTGGTTCCCACAGATACTGCAAATCTGTCACACGGGCAGGGAGTGGTATCTACTTATATTTATTTACTGTATACTGATAACGGGCATCCCGCTGAGACTCGTCTAATTCATGACTGGCGCAATTGATTATTGGATAGACTAGCCTTGCTTGTCCATAGTAAGAACTGAGGAATCCTTATTACAAATTTCTAAGGTAACTTAAAACTCACAGTTAGCAAGCCGTAGTAGTTGCATTGTCGTTTAAATCGATTTGTCTGTGTACTATACTTACTTCGTTAACTAACTGAGATGATCAGAATGTCAGGACATGACAGATCAACTTCTGTCATTGTTTGGTTGGGAAGTTGGTTTGAAGTGTCGTGATGTTGTGTGAACCACAGTAGCAAGCGAAGACTTATTATTATATTCTTAACTCTTACCACTGGTTTTAGTTCTCATGTCGTGCTTCCTTGTGGTACTTGCTATTAGAGGTCTAACCTCTCTGGTTTTGTCTGGCCAGATTTAGAGCCAGTTCCCGAGGACTCATATTACTTCTACCTTCAAGATGGTCAATACTAGAGGGATGATCGCAGGAGGACACGAGTGGGTTCCTTGCTTCTCTGCTCATTTTGCTACTTACTTTATATTTTGCCTCTTGGCACCGACATGTTAGTCAGATTGTCTTGTACTTACTTTTACATAAATGTAACTAAGTCAGACTGCAGCTGATAACGATTGTGTATACCTTGCTATACCATCTGGCTATATTTTGTACAGCCAGATCTCAAGAACATTTTGACTAAGCATTTGGGACGCCTTACTGCTTTATCTTACCTGTTCTCTATTATTGCTTCTTGTTTGAATAATTGAGACAATAGATGTTGAGTAACCCTAGCGAGACTTTCATGTAGTATGCACACCCTCGTCTTTTAGACAGCATTGATCGTATTCTACGGTATTCATCTACCCGTAATACGTAGCTGGCGGAGTCACTCCCCCGCTCTCCGATATTCTGGTTCTGGGGCGTGACAAGGTTTCAGTGGTGGCCCATGTAGGTCGAATTTCAGACTTATGGGGTGTTTTAATTTATAGGATGTCTCAATCACACATGTTTCTCCTTGATCTCATAATTCGTTACTCTCGACTCGAGCTTGACATTTCGGTATCCTTTGACTTCATTGATCTTTTATGTCCGATCGTTTGATTGTTCTCTTGTCCCTTTTCTTAGGGGCACCTCGTCCGCATCTGTCAGAGCTGGACAGCAACAACAAGGACAACAAGGACAACATGAACAACATGACCATGCTGGTCAGCTACAAAGGCCAGTACTGCCTCAAAAGAACATCCAAGAAGAGGTGATAGTGGAACCAGCAACTGGACCGCAGTATCCGGAGGTTCCAACACCACCAACAGTTCTACTTACCCCCATGGAAGTAGACACACTGGCCCTTCTGGAGATCATGAGAAGGATGATGGATACTCAGCAACATCAGATGTTGGCCCAGCAACGCATGCACATTCAACGGCAAGTGCAGAATGTGTTGCTCAACCAAGGATTACAAACGGGTTTAGAAAGAGGAGTGAGGACTGATTCAGGGGCGTTAACCAGATTTTGCAAGTACAACCCCTATCGTTTTGAGGGCACAGAAGATGCCATTGTATCAGATGCATGGCTTAAGGACATCGAGGCCATTTTGACAGCAGCTAAGGTACCGGCAGAAGAACGTGTGGATCAAGTGAAGTTGTTATTTCAGGACCTCGCACGTAATTAGTGGGAATCAGAAGAAGTGGGCATCAGACATCCTATAGCTTGGGATGATTTTACTATGAGGTTCAAGACGAAGTACTATAGAGTTGTGGCACAATTTGAGCTACAACAGAAGTTTATCAACCTCAAGCAGGCTGGCAAGATAGTGGATGCTTATGTAGCAGAGTTCTGCAGACTGAGTAAGTTTGTCCCAGATATGGTATCAACAGAGAGCCAGAGGGCTATGAGATTTTAGCAAGGGTTTCATCTTGAACTATTGCAATTGATAGAGGGGCATAACTACCAGACTTTAGATGAGGTGTTGATGGCGACCCGAAGGCATGAGATCACCATCCAGAGGATCACAACAAGGACTGAAGGTCAGAAGAGATCTCATAATCAGATTGAAGGAGAAGGGAGAGTAGCGCCCCGAATAACAATACCATCTTCTGGCATTCATATTTACGATGTGGCAATGCAAGGGCCAGTACCACTAGTCAGGCAGCAGCAGCAGCAGCAGCAGAGGAAGAACCAGCAACCCCCAACGGACTGCACTTATTACGGGAAGGCAGGGCCTACACTAGAGGTGTGTGTCGGGCATTGAACGGACAGTGTTTGGTATGTGGAAGTCCAGATCATCGGGTTTTCACCTGTCCCATGAGCACGAGGTCAGGAGGCCCAGTGCAACAGTATCCGGCTCTGCCAGCACCAGGGGCAGGCCAGTATCAAGGACCAACAGTAGCAGTAAGACCGTTAGCACAATGCCCGTTCATGACACAGGCTCAGATGTTTCGACAGCAGGGACCGCCGATGCAGCAGCAACGATAAAGATCACCCCAGCATCACCAAGACAGGGGCCAGCAGCAACACCAGACTAGACCGCAGCATGGGAACCAACAAGGAGGCCGAGGGCAGGCATTCAATCTGTCCTTGGAAGAGACATTGACATCGGGAGATGTTGTGGCAGGTAACCTTCTCGTTACCTTATATCCCGCAGTAGCATTGTTCGATTTGGGAGCATCACACTCATTTATATCTGCATAATTTACGATACGACTAGGAATGGAATTCGAGGCATTGCCAGGGAGGTTGAATATACTCACTGATAATGGGCTCGAAGGAGTTAGTAGAGTTATCCTAGCGTGTAGAGTTGTAGTTTATGGGCGTTCCTTACCCGCCAGGTTGATAGAATTTCCTGTTGGAAATTTCGACGTTATCTTAGGCATGGACTGGCTGAAAGACAGTCATGCAAAAATAGATTGTCGTAGAGAAAGTGTATGTTTTAATATTCCCGGCATGAAGCGGTTCACCTTAGTCAGATCAGTGGCAACTCAACAAGAAGAATGAGTAGTGACGGCAATGGAAGAAGTTCAGGTTCCGAAGATAGTGGAAGAGTTTCTAGATATATTTCCCGAAGAACTTCCTGGTCTACCCCCGGTTAGGGATATTGAGTTCAGTATAGAATTGGCACCTGGAACTAAACCGATATCAGATCGAGTTTACAGAATGGCAGATTCAGAACAGGCCAAGGTATATCAACACATAGAGGAACTGAAGGCGAAGAAGTTCATTCGAGTTAGCGAATCACCATGGGCAGCACCAGTGGTACTTGTAGGGAAGAAGGATGGGTCATCAAGATTGTGCATTGACTACAAAAAGCTCAATGCGGCAACAGTAAAGAATAGGTACCCACTACCAAGGATCGACGACGTGTTTGGTCAGTTGAGCAGGGCAAAGGTTTTCTCCAAGATAGATCTTCGATCAGGGTATCATCAAGTAAGAGTTTGCAAAGAGGATATTCCCAAGACAGCATTCAAGTCGAAGTACGGGCATTACGAATTCTTAGTAATGTCGTTCGGTTTGACCAATGTTCCCATAATATTTATAGATTTGATGAACCGCATCTTCATGTCGTACTTAGATCAATTTGTCGTTGTATTCTTCGACGACACTCTCGTATACTCAACTAGTGAAGAAGAGCATGAAGATCACATCAGGAAAGTATTGCAGGTTCTAAGAGAGAACCAATTGTATGCCAAGCTCAGCAAGTGTGAGTTTTAGACAGATCAAATTTTATTCTTGGGACACATCATATCAGGGGCTGGAGTAGCAGTGGATCCCAAGAAGGTAGAAGCAGTAGAGAGTTGGCCAACACCTAAGACCGTAGCAGATGTGCGTAGTTTCTTGGGATTGGCAGGATATTACAGAAGGTTCGTATCAAACTTTGCAAGACTCTCAGCACCCATGACCCGCTTAACACGGAAGGATGTGCCATTCATTTGGTCGGCAGAGTGTCAGGCATCATTTGAGAATTTGAAGAAGAAATTGATCACGGTACCTATTCTTACATTACCGGTTGGACCCGAGGGTTTTACTGTATATTAAGATGCGTCAGAAAAAGGACTTGGGTGTGTCCTCATGCAACATGGGAAGGTGATAGCGTATGCATCTAGGCAACTTCGGGACCACGAGAAGAATTATCCAACTCATGACTTGGAGTTGGCAGCCGTATTATTTGCTTTGAAGCTATGGAGGCATTACTTGTACGGTGATCGAGTGGACATGTACACAGACCACAAGAGTCTGAAGTACATCTTTACTCAGAAGGAACTGAATATGAGACAGAGAAGATGGTTAGAATTGATCATGGATTACGACATGGAGCTTCAGTATCATCCAGGCAAGGCTAATGTGGTAGCAGACGCTCTTAGCAGGAGAGGCAGCACATTTATGTTGACATCACAAAAGCACATTTTAGAAGACCTTCAGGAGATGGGTATCGAGGTTATACTTCCTAGTGATATAGGAATTCTGGCGAGTCTACGAGTTTAATCCGACTTGGTAGACAGGATCAAGACAGCTCAGGCACGGGACCCAAAAATTCAGAAGCTTAGGACAGAATGTGAGTCAGGACTCAGGAAAGAGATGAAAATTCACGAAGATGGTACACTTAGATTTGGATCACGTGTATGTGTGCCTAGTGGAGATATCCGACAGGAGGTTATGACAGAAGCCCACAGTTCTCAGTACTCTATACATCCCGGAGGGACCAAAATGTACAAAGATATCAAGCAGCACTTCTGGTAGAACAAAATGAAGAGAGAGATAGCTAGATTCGTTTCTCGTTGCTTGATATGTCAGCAAGTGAAGGCAGAACAACAAAGGCCAGCTGGATTATTACAACCGCTTCCTATCCCGGAATGGAAATGGGAGCATATTACAATGGACTTTGTGACCGGTTTACCGAGATCACCAAGTGGTTAGGATGCTATTTGGGTAATAGTGGATCGGCTTACGAAGGTGGCACATTTTTTTCCTTTTAGAGTAGGGCAATCTAAAGAAAAGTTGGCAGAATTATATATGCATCAGATAGTCAGGCAACATGGGGTCCCTGTCAGTATAGTATCAGATAGAGATACCCATTTTACGTCATATTTCTGGAAGAGTTTACATCATAGTCTGGGTACCAAGTTAAGATTTAGTATGGCTTACCATCCATAGACGGACGGACAATCAGAAAGAACAATTCAGACTTTAGAAGATATGTTACGAGCTTGCACACTAGATTTTAGAGGGTCTTGGGAGAGTCACCTGCACTTAGTCGAATTTTTGTACAACAACAGTTACCAAGCCAGTATACAGATGGCACCATTTGAAGCACTATACGACAAGAAGCGCAGGTCGCCACTTGCATGGGATGATATTGGAGAGAGAAAGATGTTAGGCCCAGAGATGATTGTTCAGACGGTTGAAGCGGTTAAGGAAATTAGAGAGCGACTTCGAGTTGCGCAAGATCGACACCGTCATTGGACAGACCAGCATCGTAGGCCGCTAGAATTTTCTGTTGGAGACCACGTGTTTTTACGGATCTCACCAATTCGTGGGGTCATTAGGTTTGGCGTTCGCAGGAAGCTGAGTCCACGATACGTGGGCCCATTTGCTATCCTTGATAGGGTAGGCGATGTTGATTATCGTTTGTCCCTTCCACCTTCGTTACGAGAGGTGCATGATGTGTTTCATGTATCTCAATTGCGTAGGTATGTATCGGACCCAAGCCATATCCTCGATCATTCTGAACTGGTTGTTGGTACCAACCTGTCTTACGAGGAACAGCCGGTGTCCATTTTGGACCGAAGGGAGAAGATACTCAAGAACCAAACAATTAGCCTTGTCCGTGTTGCTTGGGGTCATCACTCCTTAGGAGAGTCAACGTGGAAACATGAGGATGATATCCGATCACGATATCCGTACCTATTTGACTCACAAGGTATATTTTTTTCCGTGTACCTTGATTGTCTTGATTCCTCATGCTTATCACCCTATGAGTAAAAATTGCTTGATGTTGTAGATTGGTAAACATAGATATATTACTTGCTATTGGTATTGTAAAATGATTGCTTGCTAGCTAAAATAGCTGTACTTAGATTAGTTTGGCTCTGATATTTCTGTAGAAGTATAGAATTTCAGAACCAGAAATCCTATGTGCCTAACACTACATGCGCCAGGAAGCTCAGATGAAGTACTTGGCATAGCAAACGGGAAAAGAATAGACATTAAAAGAAGATTTTTATTTCATATAAAAGTCTATTACATGTCTAAAAAAGGCTGTACAAAGGAGAACTTCTACAAAAAGAAAAGACCCTAAGTCTACAGCCAGGCGCAGCAACCACCATGCGCTCTCAAACAGACGCATCTCGCCATGCGCTATCAGTTATGTGCATCCTCAGTTATGTGCATCCCTTTAGCAGCTCAGTTATTCGCATCCCTTCAGCATCTCAGTTATGTGCCGCCCTTTCAGTCAGGCGCATCATGAAGTCTCAGCATATGCGCCATCAAATGCTTCGACTAATAAAGCATTTATTGAGCAGAACGAGGGTGGACAATCAACCCTCTAGCTGGAGGAAGAGCTCTCCAAACCAAGGAAGAGAAGAGCACTGCAATCGACCCACGACTAAAGGAGCAGCTTTCAACCCAACCAGAATGGGCAACACCCACTCTAGCAGGAGGAGGAGCTCTTCCAAAGCCCAAGAAAGATGATCGGAGCACCGCAATTCCGATCTGCGGCTCTTCCAGCATAACGGAGATGGGGCTCGAGCTTCCCGATCTTTGGATGCAACAGGCACCTTCCGCCTGCCTCAGAAGCCCTCAACTTCGACTTTTGGATGTAACAGTCACCTTCAAGTGCATCAATGAAGACAATGCGTCGCATCTTCACCCTCGGAGGCATCTCGTCAATAGAATGTCCTTGAGCAAATAAGTTCATTTCGGGAGGACGTGAGAGAATGAGAAGCAAACTCTCTCCATGCCACTATTTATAGGCCGGGCAAATCAAACCCATGCGCCCAGTGGCTGGCTCTCCGAATCCCGTACAATAAATTTGCATTAATGGTGATGAACCTGACGCTTCGGATTCAGCCAAGTTAAAACGGCTATTTAAAGTACTCGAAGAACATAACAGTCGGACCAATAAAAACGTGTCATACAAAGCGGATGCACCGGTCAGACCGCGCATCATACAGATGCGCCCATCAGCACCAAGCGCCTTATGAGCATGCGCCCCCATGCATCCCTATACGCCTATTGGAACGCAGACCAATGCGCCCACTCAAACACCCATCACCTGTCAAGAATATTAAATACTGAAGTCTGACAGAGTTGGCAGTACGTCCCCTGAGGACTGAACAGTTGACAGCTTTTTCAGAAGACAAAGCGTCGCCGACATCAGCATCATCATTACTTTCCTTCGGCGGTTACAAGCCACGTGGCCGCCCAACCGTTTCGCATGCGCCTCCGCAGCCATGCGTCCAAATCTCTGTATGCGCCTCAAAAGCCATGCGCCTCAAACTTTTCTCTGATCCCTAAAGACAGAAGTCAAGTCACTACTGAAGTCCCGCATGCGCCTCAAAAGCCATACGCCAGACTGGTTCGTGACTCCTAAAGGTTACAAGCCAAAGTCTCCTCATGCGCCCAATCCTAGGCGCATCCTATCCGATCACTCTCTACCAAATTTGAGATCTTTAAGCCATGGACCTACGATACGTGTCCTTTGACTCGATTCAGCCTATGAAGGGGTACTAATCTCCCAAGATCTCAGCAACTGAAAGATCCTCTCTATTGCTATATGTCAGCTCGGTCGCAGTGTCATGCCCCAGAACCAGAATACTGGAGAGCGGAGGCAGCCATAGCCAGCTACGTATATGAAATGGATTCCATCTCGCTATACGGTCATGGCTGTCTAGATATATGAGGGTTTATCTACAAGCCAACAGTCTCTTAAGGTCATGAACAAGCCTAGTGTCTCAATCATAAGCAAGTAAGTAAAAGGTTACAAGAAGTATGATCATTAAATATACAATAGTAAGGCGTCCCAAACATTACATATTCAGCTGATCATGAAGCTAGTCGTTACAAAATGTTAGGACTAGCAAGAGTTTAGTCATACATGATCAACCCTAGGATCTGTCAATCATGTTACAGCCCATAGGCAGACAGTAAGTAAAGTGCAATCGAGCTAAACAGGTGCTCGCCGGCTAAATGCCTCAAAAGAATATGTTTACAATAGAGTGGGAGAGCCAAAAATAATCCACTCGTTGCCAGGGTTCCGTCTAGTGGCCACCATCTGGCTGGAAGGTCGGTAGATCCTTCGAAGCTGCTCCGAAATCTGGCCATACAAAACCAGCTGGGTCAGATCCCAGAAAGAGCAAGTGCCACAAAGGAAGCTTCACTTAGGAACTAAAACCAGCAATCAGCACAAGATATAAATAAAGTAAGAACTGGAAATAAAGAAAATACGTCAGGATGATATACGACGAGATAACCATAGAACTATTCAGATAACCAGGTTACAACCCGTAAACCAAACAAGGACCGGGATTGTAACCCTTCGTCTGAACAGAACTTGGAATTCTCACCATTTATCGGTAAAATAAATACAAGCATTCTGGTCATTCAATAATCTGGAACAGGATCGGGGTAAGACTAGACTGGTTAGACTCCATCCAATCACTTCACGGCCAAACAAGAACTACGGCTTGATACTTTAACTAACTAGGGTTGTCACAAGCTTAATTACTAACAAGATGCAATAAGAATCTTCCACAGCCACAAGCCCTGCAGTCCATCCAGGTTACCCGGGTTAAAAGATTTAGAGTTGAATTCAGGTGGGTACATCATCCAGGAAACACATGTATCCTTAGGTAGCTTGAAGGGTGCAACACATGACAGTGTGCTGGAAATGTGCCCTACTCGACGGCAGGCTACAGATCCCAAGGCGTGCCCAGGTAACGGGATTGCCTGTAGCTGGGAAATCTCGTCATGACTAATGTATTAATCTAGTTATTAGCCTTAGTTTATTTTAGTAGGTACTCCTGACCGTGGTACTCAGGAGTCCCCTTCTAGACATGATGCAAGACAGGACTGGATTATTTGTACAAGCACAATCGTCCACGGTATCCAGGTAATTATACAGGTCATGTCATGTCAGGTAGCCGTCGCAACAGCTATTCGAGATAATCATGTCAGGTTTACCATGTCAGGAGTGCGCCACGACGGGCCACTATCAGGTCATGTCAGGTTATTATGTCAGGAGTGCACCACTACGGGTCACTATCATGTCATGCTCAATTATCAATTTTAAATATATCAAATGAATTCATGATTTTCAAGTTTCAGGAAAAAAAAGGCGTAAGGATATAAAATGGGCGTTAAATATCTAATAAAATATCAATATTCAGGGCTAGAGAAGAGCCATGCGGCTAAGTCATATGCGGTCAGGAAAAGGGTAAGACACATGCGGCCCAATTAGAAGAGCGCATGCGGCCAGGGTCACTGGATCCCATGCGGCCAAGACAAGGGAGGCGCATGCGGCTGGAAGTGCAAGGGCGCATGCGGCCAGGAAGCCAATCCCCATGCGGCCAGTGGGAAGGGAGGGGCATGCAGCCAGGGGGACGAGGGCGCATACGGCTCCAAGATGTTGGGCCTCATGCGGCCAGCGGAAGAGTAGGCTTCATGCGGCTGGAAGGGAGCAAGTTCATGCGGCTAGGGAATGACGGGCGCATATGCGGCTGGGATTAATCAGGGTCATGCGGCCCGGACTAAGAAGTCCATACGGCTGGGTCTGGGGGTTCTCATGCGGCTCGAAGATCAGGGCCTATGCGGCTCGGGGATCCAGACAGTCATGCGGCTGAGAGGACTCGAGTCCTCATGCGGCTGGCGAGTAACTGTTCTATGCGGCTCGCGGGGAAAGTTCATACGGCTGAGAGAGCACTTGCCGCACGAAGTGTTCATACGGTCAAGTCAAGCCCATGCGGCCAGGACTGTCGTATGAAGGCTCATGCGGCTCGAAATCACTTGCCGCATAAAAATGCGGTCAAGTCTAGCACTTTTCTTCTTCTCCAAACTTCCGAGAAAAAGAACACCAAGAATCCATGCTTCCAAGCTCCATGAAACTTTCATCCGAAGTCCAAATTCGAACTTCCATAGGTCAAAACGGGGTAGAACGAGATTCTCTACAACATAGAACCCTCAAAACTCAGAAATAACAAGATTAAGTAGATCAAAACCCAAGAAATCCGAAAATAAAGTAAACTTAGATCTACAAGAATCTAGCCATGAAAATTAGAAATGCCAAGTACTAAAGTGTTTTAGAATGTAGTAAAGAAGAGAATGAAGTAATAAAATTTGAGTTCCTCCATGAAGCAAGTTGCACTTGCCTAGACCTCTCTCTTCTCTCTCTGGTAGGTAAGGAAGTAAGTGAGGAAGAAGAAGATGATAAATGAAGAGAGAGAAAGGAGAAGGGGTAATAAATATGAATGGTGGTGGTAGGTAGGGGGTTCACTCTTGGTCCATGATAGACCAAAGAAAATCGAACCAAGCCAAGAAATAACAAAGCCAAGATGCAAGCTAAACAAGGAATCATGCAATACAGAATAAAATACGTACACGTATTCCAAAAACACGTAATACGAACCACAGGCATTACACGCAGTCCATAAAGGCAACAGAAAGGATTCAACTCCTCAATCAGAGCGCATCGCCCATGCGCCTCCATCAGCAATCACCACGTGGCTTTTCCACGACTAAGCGCATCCGACATATGCGCGCATGAGCAGCCAGCCTGTAAGCTATAAATAGAGGGATCATTTTCTTCTTATAGATACACGAACACACCTACAAATACACACAGAGATACAGATACAGACACTCAACGTCTTTTTTCTCTCTGCAAGCTCCGGCACCCAGAGCAACTCAGACCTTCAGAGAACCGAAAATCGTCGTCAGATCATCAACGGAGTCAACGCATTACCACTCGCTCCATCGGCACAAGGGACCCAGATAAACAAAAGTGTACTCCTAGGACTACGTCTAAGTCCTACATTGTAACACTGTTCTGTTTGTACTAAAATTTGTAATCAAAAGATTTTAATGGCAAACAAGTTGGCGACTCTGCTGGGGACCTCTTTCTCCTCCACCGAGAAAGCTGTGTCACAATTCGACGACGTGAAGGTAGGCTCCTACCATAAGATATTGGGCGTACGCCTCAATCAACAGGTGTATGAGGAGTTCATCTCTGAAGGCAGTACGAGTCCTTCGAAGTGGATGCCGAAGCCGAAGAAGACTCGCCAGGTCTGGGTGCGTAAGGTCGACGCCTCTGGCACCACCACCGAAGGGGATGCGCCGATGCAGCCTACCCTTCCTGCTGACGTCCTCAGCAGCCAAGATGTGCCCACCGGTGCAGCGCATCTCTCGGAGAAATGTGCGGCTGACCATATTCCCCAGCCATCTTTCTCTCGGGCGAGGAAGATGCGTCGACGGAGCAGGGGCACAGCCAATGCCCCGTGCATCACCCCTGATGTGCCACAAAAGGTCTCTATCTTTGACAGACTCACTCGCTGTAGTGGCAAAGAGAATTTGGACTCTGAGTACTATGCACCCCAGCAGGCTGGTACGAAAAAGTCCAAGGCAGCACAGGCCATGCGCCTCAAACGTGCTATGCCGACAGCAAACCAGAAGCATGCGCTCACAATCATGCGTGCTGCTGATGGTAAGCTGTATAAGGTTAACTCGGGTGCTTCTGTGCCGGAAATGAGTCGACCTTCAAAGTCCTTGTCTCACTTGGGCGCATCTGTTGCGTTCGCAACCAAGTCGAGCAAGGCAAACCCTGTGGTCTTGAACTCCCGCGCCTCCACTGGTTGTGCGTCTGAGGTTCGTTCAAGTCACTGTAAATGTAGTTCCCCCACTACTGATCTGAGCACCTGTTTGGTGTTAGATCAGGGGGCGCAGCATTCACTTGACCACCCCGGCGCTTGGCCTTGCCATGTGCCTGATGGGGGTATGAAGGTGGCACTCTCCTCCAACGATCTGCGTAACATGATCACTCACAAACGCCGATCAAAAGAGTCGATAAACAAGCACAATGTGCCCCTCACAGGGCACACCTGTGATGTAGTCACCATCAACTGTTGTTGCAAAACAATAGTCCCACCACCAAGGCAGTCGGTGTTCCAGCAACTGCAATCATCAACACCCCTCCGACGTCGCCTCGGGAAGAAGGTGTCAATAAAAGTGGAGCCAGAACTAAAGGTTGCTTCATGCAACGTAATCTCTAACTCCTCGTCAATCCGAAAGGCGACTGACAATTCCTCGTCCTCGTCTAAGAGCCAGCCGAGGAAAATTAAGACAACTGTCCCATCCTCTGGAGTGTTTGAAGGCACTCGGGGGAGAAAGAAGATCCTGGAGAAAGCTGGGGGTAGTCAAGCCCTTGTTGATCCTCCATCTGAAGACGAAGATATCCTCCAGAGCACAGCTGGGGTGGATCTTTATCCTGGGGACGAAATCAGCCTCCCGAGCACAGCTGGGGGTAGTCTAGCCCCTGTGAATCTGCATCTCGATGACGAAGAAGCCCTCCAAGACAGAACTGGGGGTAATCAGGCCCTTGCGGATACTTCTCACGAAGACGAGGGTGTCCTCCAGAACGTAGCTGGGGGTAGCCAGGATGAAGCTCCAGGAGAGGCAACTCCCCTACAGGTGAGTGAGGCCGAGAGTGAATCCTCAACCGATCCATCCACTTCCAGCCGTGTCATGACAGTATACATGACTGGGGGTGATACCGAGCCAGATGCGCCGCCAGCAGACCTCGTCCAGCACATGGATACCCTGGAGGGAGGACTCAAAACCCTCTCTGCCTCCATGCAAACACTGACTCAAGCAGTGTTTGAAATACGGTCCGCTTTGGCCAGAGCGCCTTCTACCGGTCCTGACCCAGGGGCCAATAGAGAATCAAGTACCCCTCCAACGGGTATCCTTGGATACAGACCGCCGCGAAGCACCATGGACGTCGGAGCCTTCAAATGCTCAACCCCAGGCGGTACCACCTTTCCCGACTCCCAGCTCCACAGAAGACGTGGTCGAAATGATCAGGGACTTGCGCGAGCGCTTGGAGTCCAAGAATAGACAAGAGGAGCGCCAAAAGATGGAGATCCCCCAACCATATCCCTTCGAATGGAACAAAGTGGTTTATCCTCCTAAGTATAAACCACAAACATTGATGCCATACGACGGGAAGGACTCTCCGCGTCGCTATCTGACGTACTTTCAGTCTCAAATGGGACATCTCCCGAAGGAGGATGCACTACTCACCAGCATTTTTGTCGGGGCACTGAAGGGAGTGGCGTACGACTGGTACTGCAGTCTTTCTGATAACTCCATGTCTTCCTTCGACGACTTGATGCGTCTCTTCCTCGACCGTTTCTACGACGGCGGGAAGGACATGACAATGGCGTCCCTCATAGAGATACGACAGAAGGAGAAGGAAATAGTTCGAGTATTCATCGTATGCTTCCAACGGGCCTACTTCAGACTGCCCCCGGGTATGCCAGAACATGCACTCCTCTCCTCCTGCAGCATGAACATGCTGCCTGCCATCAAACTTTGGCTCAACTCCACTCCTCCTCCCGATTGGAGTTCCTTGATCATCGAAGCCGAAGCAGCAGAAAAGAAGGCGTCCAATGCTCGCCTTCTGGGAGTTAGTTTCCATGCCTTTGAGGACGAGGAGAAACAGCCTGCAGCCAACAACCCTGGATGAGAGACGAAGGGAAAACAGGCATTGACTGTCAATGCCTCCAAAGGTGCATCAGCACCTACCTAGAAGCCTCTACTTGCACCAAGGCCAAAGGAGGTTTATTCTTTCAACGATGAAGACACCTTGCAACTCTTCGAGATACTAAAGCAGGGTGACAAGATCAAGTTGCCGGACCCGAAGCGTCCAGACGAGGTTAGGAAAGTAGACAATCCGAGGTATTGTCACTACCATCGGTTTGTTGGACATCCAACTAAGGACTGCTACGTCCTCAAAAACTACATCCAGTGCATGATCAATGCGGATGTTATCTCCATCGACTACGAGGAGAAAACGGTCTCGGCTAACCTGGTGTCACTCCAATTTGGCACCTTGCCGCCAACCACAACACAAGATGGCATCGTCCCCATCCCTAAGGCGACAATAGAGGTGGTCAATCTACCACCTACTCATGACAACGTGAGTGGACTTATCCCACCCACTTTATCCCGGGGAGAGGTCTTATGGGTTCACCCTGATCTCATCTCCGAGGTTACTCAACCGGAGGTACGCTCTGCCTCCAAAACTAAGGGCAGGAAGATCAAGTCTTGCCGCATGGTCGCTTCCTCTGCGGAAGAGGCACTTCCTGTACAGACGCGTTCACATCAGAACGCCCAACCTGACGAAGCTGCCGTTGAGGTGGTGCCTCCCTGTACTGCCCCTGCTGTCGAAGAAGGAGGTCCATCCAAGCCTCTAACAGCCAATAAGAAGAAGCATGTAGAGGCCCGTTTCGACAAGCCTCTACGAAAGGAGAATGCTTCGGGGCTAGCCAAGCCCCACAACTTCGACATACTGGCACAACTTGCCAGTACTCCTGCCCGCCTATCTCTGTTTGAGCTCCTTCGTCTTTCCAAGGACACTCGTGAAGCTCTCTGTAAAGCCCTGAAGGATGCTAAGTCCTTCATCAGTCAGGTCAAGCAGCCTGAGGATACTCTGACTACGTATCCACACTATCATTGTGCGGATGAGGTTATCCCCAACATAACTTGTACCCAACAAGACATGTTGCTCAAGCACAACCGACACAACAGGCCATTGTATTATACAGGGTATGTCGGTTCCGTCAAGGTGAAGCGGATTCAGATCGATCCGGGGTCTTCTCTCAGCATCATCCGAAAGATGCTGCTCTCAACACTGGGGAACCCAATGTACCGACTGGCGCCTTCCAACACAACAATCAGTGGCTTCAATGCTAGCAAAAGCGAGCTGCTGGGCAAAATACGGCTGAAGTGCCATATTGGTAACCTCAGAACCGAGGTGACTTGCTATGTCATGGACGCTGACGTCAACTACAACCTCCTACTGGGTCGCCCGTGGCTGCATGAGTACATGGTGGTGCCATCTACACTCTACCAATGTATGAAGTACGTGTCCACCAACAACATCATCCAGACGGATTCGCAGACATTGACCCTTTCAAGGGAGTCGAAGCCTACTTCACTGATTCTACCCTGTATAAGTCACTCAACGAAGGGGAAGCCAACGATGCTGATGATGAAGCAGAAACAGTGGCAGAGCTGGACATGGAGCCAGAGATGATTTCCGACGCTCCTTTGAAGATCCGACTCAAGGGAAAACCGCCTCAGATGCTGCCTTCCTCGACCATCAAGCTACCTGGAAAAGCACCAACTACTCTAGGTAGAACACCTACTGAAGCTCCCTTGAAGATACGGCTCAAGGAAAAGCCGCCTCAAACATCGGCTCCCCTTGTGGTAAAACTACAGGGGAAGGCACCAGCCACTGAAGGTGCAATTGAGGCACCTCTGAAGGTACGTCTTAAAGGCAAGCCTCTGCAATCATCAGTCTCATCCAAGCTGCCGGAGAAGGTCTACATAGCCCTCTCGGATCCCAAGATGAAAGTTACGGTGGACTCTCCCGATCCAACCCCAGTACTCACAGATGAAAAGCTAGGGGAATATATATATCTGCTGATGTAGATGCACCCTCCCTGGACAATGTAATCCCGCGGGACAAAATCTCGTATTTTATCAATAATAGAGTGTCTTTTAATTATTCTAGTCTTCCACATTGGAATGCCATGTATACATTAGATAACGCTCCACGGTCGTTGCAAACACAAATAACGACCGTCAATCATCTAAATCGAGTAGTCCCGTCCCAAGGGGTCTGTTTTGTAGTCCCACCGCAGAATCGAGACGAAGAATCCATCATCTTCGACAAAGTCGAGCGTCATCAAGACCTTCCGCCACTCGAACAAGAACCAGATACCGGCAGAATACAAGTCTATCGGTACACGGACAAGGTAAAGTACCTCATCCAAAAGATGGGGTACGATCTAAAAAGCAACAAAGGCCTGAACTACGGCAAGGGTCGACGTCTTCCTCTCCGGCTCCCAACACCTAAAGGAAAGTCGCAGGACTACTATCATCAAACTCGATGGGGGGTGGGCTATGTCACGCTGCCGTCAACTCCAGAGAGTTCGGAGGCAGAAGAAGTAGAACATTCTCATTCATCCGAAGCATCAACTTTGGATTCCGATACCAGTATCGGATCAGTCTTCAAGAAAGTGCTATCAGCCAACATGACATCTGTACAATCTCAAGAAGATGAAGGCGAAGACCAAATGCTAGAATTCTTTGAAAAAGAACCCTGGGCTCAATGCCTAGGAGCATAGTGGGAGTCTCATTTTGAATTACGCGAACCCCCTACCGAAGACGAAGTCGAGCAGATCGACCTTGGGGTTGGATCTTCTTCCAAACCCATCTTTATCAGCAAAAGTCTAAAAGGAGAAGACTGGAAATCTTTAATCCAACTGGCTAAAGAATATATCGACGTCTTCGCCTGGAGCTACGAAGATATGCCGGGACTTGATCCCCAGATCGCGATGCATAAGCTTAATATCTTACCTGATGCCAAGCCTATAAAACAACAACAGCGACGTTTTCGTCCTGACATCATGAACACCATCGATCAAGAAGTGGACAAACTCTTGACCAGCGGATTTATTCGTAAAGAAAAACACCCGGATTGGGTGGCCAACGTCGTCCCAGTCACCAAGAAGAATGGAAAGATACGAGTCTGTATCGACTTCAGGGATCTCAACACTGCTTGCATGAAGGCCGAATTTCCACTTCCAATTACCGACGTGATGATTGACAACAGATGTGGCTTCGAACACATGTCTTTCATGGACGGGTATTTGGACTACAACCAGATCAAGACATTTCCCGATGACGCAAAACACACGTCGTTCAGGACGTCGAAAGTGGTTTTCTGCTACACAGTAATACCCTTCGGCTTGAAGAACGCTGGTGCTACATACCAACGAGCTATGAGTACCATCTTCCATCAACATCTTCGCAAAACAGTCGACTGCTATGTTGATGATATCGCTGTCAAGAGCCGTCTCAAAAGTGATCACCTACAAGACCTTAAGACAGTCTTCAATCTCATGCGAGCGCATCAACTCAAGATGAACCCCACTAAATCCTTCCTAGTGGTTTCTAGCAGAAAGTTCTTGGGCTTCATTATCACGGCGAAAGGCATTCATGTCGATCCCGAGAAGACCAAAGCCATCCTTGACATGGACCCTCCGAAGAACCTCCGAGAACTTCGAGGCCTGCAGAGGCGTCTAGCATACATCCGAAGGTTTATAGCAAACCTTTCCGAAAAATGTCAACCCTTCACCCAGCTCATGAAGAAGGGAGTCTCTTACGTCTGGACAGAAGAATGCCAGTAAGCTTTCGACGATATCAAAGCTTACCTGACGAGTCCGTAAGTCTTGGTGGCACCCGTCGCAGGCAAACCATTTCTCCTCTACATCCGTGCCATGGATCATTCCCTCGGTGCTCTGCTGGCTCAGAACAGCGATGCGGGCTACGAGCAAGCCATCTACTACCTCAGTAGGATACTGATCGGGGCCGAACACCGGTATAACCCCGTTGAAAAAGAGTGTTTAGCTTTGGTATTTGCCATCCAGAAGACTCGCCATTATGTATCGGGCCAGACAATTCATGTCATCTCCCGAGTTAATCCGCTGAGGGTTCTCATGACGAAGCCAGGGTCATTGAACTCCCGACTAGCTACATGGGCAATCCTGCTAACGCCATACAATATGGTGTTCGTTCCACAAAAAGTCGTCAAGGGTCAAGCTCTAGCCGACTTTTTAGCTGCACACTCCATCCCAGAGTCCTCCAGACTCTATGAAGACATCCCGGATGAGGTCCAAGAATCAAACGTCACCGAAGAAAGCTCCGTCTGGTGGATGTTTTTCGATGGCGCTTCAAGAACAGGCCCCAAAGGCCAAATCATCGCAGGAATAGGGGTAGTCTTAGTCTCCCCCGATCAGCTGGTCATCCAGCGTGCCTACTCCCTTTCGAAGCCGTGCTCCAACAATGTTGCCGAGTACAACGCTCTCATCATGGGACTCCAGCAGGCACAACAGCTGGGGGTAAATCATCTGGAAGCCTACGGCGACTCAAAACTCGTCGTTAACCAGATCAGAGGGCAATACAAAGTTCGTCATGAAGATCTGATTCCTTACCATGAAGTTGTATTGAACATCATTTCAACCTTCACCAAGTTCTTCATCGAATATGTACCTCGTTTACAAAATCTGGAGGCTGACGCTCTGGCTGGCCTCGCAACCTCATTGGCAGCACCCTTCGGGACTCAACACTACGTCACGGTAGTTGGTCGAGACTTGGTCTATCCTAAAAATAATCTATGCTCACAAATGGCCCATGCTATGTCAACGAGCGCTAGTTTTAATGTCCGAGACTGGAGGTTCTCGTTCATCGACTTCGCTGTCTACGGAATTCTTCCATAGGACCCGAAAGAATCTGTCTCGGTCCGGAGGCGTTCCCTTCGATTCTATTACGACACAGCTACTAAAATGTTGTACCGACGCTCCTACGATGGACTTCTCCTTCGATGTTTATCCAACGAAGAAGCAGCTGAAGCCCTTCGAGAAGCTCACGATGGAACTTGTGGGGCCCATCAACCTGGCCCTAAGTTACAGGATCGACTGCGACGCATGGGCTACTACTGGCTAACTATGGCAGCCGACGCTGTCGACTAGGCTAAAAAGTGCCATGTGTGCCAGCTTCACGCTGACTTTATCCATACACCGTCAGAACCATTATATTCTACGGTCGCCTCCTGGCCCTTTGAAGCCTAGGGCATGGACATTGTAGGACCGATCACCCCTCCTTCATCAAGGGGACACCGCTTCATCCTAGCCATCACCGACTACTTCTCCAAATGGGCAGAGACAGTTCCACTGGTGGAAGTGAAGAGCTCCAGGGTGGTCAGCTTCATCAAGTACCATGTCATCTACCGTTTCGGGGCACCTCGGAGGATTATCCACGATAACGGTCCTCAGTTCATCAGCCATGTTTTTAGCAGATTCTGTGCCAAAAATTGTATTCAAAATGTGGCATCAATCGCCTACAATCCGGCAGCAAACTGAAGAACAGTTTGGCAACTCTAGAGGGGGGGTGAATAGAGTATATATATATATAATGACCAATTAAAAAATTACTCTTTCACGAACAATGAATAATCAGAGTAAAATGCGGAATGTAAATGAAAGACAAGAGAGCATACACAAACACAGCAATTTTAACCTGGTTTCCCTCGTGGAGGACTAGTCCAGGCCTGAGAACTCTAGCTCAGGATTAAATCCACTATTTGTGAAATAGTAGCTTACAACCCGTGCCTTTACTTCAGAAGAGCACGTCAACTTCTTACAGAGAATCGCAGTGGCGATTGCTTGAAATTGTCCAAGCGATTTCTTCACTCTTGCACAAGAATCCTAACTGAGAGATGCTGAGCACTCGAGACTTAGGAGGCTTGTGGCTAGTAGATGGGAAGGGTATGGCTTATAGAGCTTGTAGGAGAGAAGAGAAGAGAAGATTGAGTGATTCAAAATGAGAGAATTCATGCCCTATTTATACTGATTTTAGAGGCAGAATTTGGCCAAAATTCGGGTAGGGAAATTCAAAAATTTGGCCGTTGGACAGCTAGCAACCAGCTAACCCTAAAATTAGGGTTCCTGATTTCTAGGGGACAGAGTTCGGCCCGAACTCTGTGTGGAGGCAGAGTTCGGCCCGAACTCTGTCTCCAGAGCACAGAGTGGTTCTAAGTGGGACTTGTGGGCAATTTTGTTTTGGTGGAGCTTGGGATTTTAGGTAGGCTTGTAGACTAACTTCCAAGAGCTCAGCATAACTCAGAGTACATACTTCTAGACTCAATAAAATGTAAAAGTACAGACTCGAAAATATACAGAGAGTCGGAAACTGAGCTGTCGTCTGTCCCGAACTGAAAGCAGACGTCGTGTGTCGTATTGAATTTATACAGATATTATTTAGTCAATGTAGTCAATATTTGGTTGACTGTGACTTTGTGTCAACAATCTCCCCCATATTGATAATTGACAAAATAATATATGTATATTTCAATATTCATACCTGGACACAGTTGATTTCAACACAGCTCCCCCATAAATGATGCAGAGCTAGAATAAGATAGCTCCCCCGTAATCAGTGAACGGTTCCGAGCTAGAAGCAATAGCTCTCCCCCGTAAATAGTGCATATAACCTGTGACCTGATAGATAACATATTCCCAGAGCAAGAACGAGCACAGATATGCACACAGCACAAAAATATACATATTTCTCCCCCTTTTGACAGTTAGCAATATAAAGAAGCAATGAATAGTAATGCAACCACACCAAGAGAAGAAACAATATAATACTAGACAGGAGAATGCATTGGCATAAAAATAAACTACGAGAAATAGCATAAAATGATATCCACCAAACAGAATGTCAAACACATCATCAGGGTTTTAAGATAAACATCTAGTACATAAATCCATAACTAAATGAGATAACTAAAATCAAAAAGCAACTAAGACCATCAGCAGTGGCAGCAGCATAACAAGCCAGTCTCCATCACGGAGCACCAGACGGTCCTGGAACATCTGAAGAACCAGGGAAAGGGCCAACGAAAAGGTCCTGGAACATCTGAAGATCCACAAAAGTATCATCTGGATCCATATACTGCATGACCCACGGATCGTCTAGACGATGACCAGAGCGATGTGGATCCCGCTCAATAGGCACATGCAAATCAGGATGACGAGCAAGCGAATACCGCATATCATGCAGAGAGTTCCCAAGGGCACTAATCTGCAGAGTGGTACGGTAATCCTGCTGCGTCCAGCGATCATCCTCAATAGCAAAACGATCGCGAAGCATAGTCTGAAGCGAATCCAGGTTGGCAGGAGGTGCAGTCTGACCGAGCGGAGGGGCGTCAGGCTCCTCATCAGCAGACAACTCAGTAGTAGCAACAGGCTGAAGGCGTCGTACCTTAGATAGAAAGGTAGGTGCCAGCAGGAACGGACAAGCATCAAGTGGTATACGAAAAGCACGAAAGATCATAGGAAGATACAGAGGATAAACCAAAGTTCGTGGTTTCCTCCTACAGCGAATCATCCAGTCCATCATAGTACGTGGAAGATTGAAATGAATTCCAAAGTGAAGATGATAAAGAGCAGAAATGTCAAGATAAGTGATTTCATCAGGGGAACCGATCTTGGGTAGAATGGTATTAGAGATGATCCAATGAAGATCAGAAAAATATGGGTTGAGATATTTCGTCATGAGCTTTCGAGGACGTGTGTATGGAGTGCACAAATCGTCCTTGAAGCTTTCAAGTAAAAGTCCGTTGGGAAAACGGAATGAGCGAGCATCAACAAGCCTTTCCCAAGAACTTGGCTCAAGAAGATCAAGATATTCGGCTAGTTCAAAGTCATCAAACGAGATATCGATACCAGCAACTCGTGAATAAATACGAAGGTCATCAAAGGTTAAGTTGCAGTAGAACATTTGAACGGCATGACGATAAATAGCAGAAGATGTAGTGACTAGTTCATCAATATAGAGGTCATGGAATAAAGAATCATATTGAGAGAATATGGAAAAATTGATAGGATGTCCTGTGAATACCTGACGATTCCGAAAGTCACTAAACCAGTTGTTTGATGCATCAAGTGAGACAAAAAGTCTATTGTCATAAGTGGAAGGATGTTGAGGACGAGGTGGATTGAACAAAGGGTGAGGTGGTTGAAGTTGTTCAATGATTTGTTCAATTGATGGAGGAGAATCCGAAGAGGAATTACTCTCAACTCGAATCCTCTTCCCACGATTGAACAAGCAAGGAGCCATTAAAAGATTTTTAAAAAAAAATGGTACCTCAAACAGGTAAAGAACAATGGAGGAGAATGGAGAGGAGACACCTTTTTCTTGATTTGAGAAGCAATGAGGCACTCTAGATCAAAAACTAGGGTTAGGGTTTCAAGGAAAGAGTGTGTAGGTGAGAAAAGGTGGTAATAGTGAAGGAGAGAGAAAGAATCCCGACATAAAGTAGGGTTTTGTCTTTGGTCGGGTGAAATATTGACCATTGGATTAGAATAGATCCAACGGCAGAGCCAGATCCCGACCCTGGAACCAAGGGACCGAACTCGGCCCGAACTCGGATAGGAGCAGAGTTCGGCCCGAGTTCTGGATCATTGGTCCAGAACAGAACAAAGGCTAAAATGAAAACAAAAGTTGAAGAATAACAAGAAATGATAACAAAGAAAAAGATTTAAGAGTTAAACAAAAGAAAGTTGAGGACACCAAAGAGAATAGAATAGATAGAGAAGGAGAGGTACACAGAAAACAGAATGAACTTTTTAGAAAATATCAATTAGGCAATATTAAATCGAAACGAGCCATATAATAAATAAAGATATATATTGTGGTTCAATAGTCCAAATTTGCCATGGGTTAGCTGCAGGGGCCGGATCCCAGCTAGCGGTAGTCCTGAGGACTAGTGCACTGTGTCGCTTAGGCTTTTACGCCTTGTTGTCAGAAGGACCCTTTCGGCTTGTACCCATACCAAATTCTTCGTAAAAGAATCACAATATACTCGATATTTACGCAGGTGAGTTTCAATTTATGACTGCTTCATCTAAGATTCCAAGTTCACGACAAAGAAAATTGAAACGCTCTTCGGATAGTGGCTTAGTAAAGAAATCTGCCAGCTGATGATCAGTGTCAATAAATTCTAAGTTAATCGTGCCATTTTGCTGATGATCACGCAAAAAGTGGTGTCTGATCTCAATGTATTTAGTGCGTGAGTGGCATACAGGGTTCTTAGTCAAATTGATGGCACTAGTATTGTCACAGAATATAGGAATATGCATGAAAGATAACTTATAGTCTTCCAGGGTTTGCTTCATCCACGGAATTTGTGCACAACAACGCCCAGCTGCTATGTATTCAGCTTCTGTTGTGGATAGTGCAATAGAGTTCTGTTTCTTGCTAAACCAGGAGACTAAAGCTTTTCCTAATAAATGACACGTGCCGCTCGTACTTTTACGGTCGACCTTGCATCCAGCGAAGTCAGCATCAGAGTAACCAATAAGATCAAATGATGTTGACTTGGGATACCATAGGCCTACTGTAACCGTACCCTTAAGGTATCTAAAGATACGCTTAACTGCGATCATGTGTGATTCCTTAGGATTAGCTTGATATCTAGCACATAGGCAAACACTGAACATGATATCGGGACGACTAGCAGTTAAATAAAGTAAGCTGCCTATTATACCTCGATACTTACGTTGATCAACAGGTTTGCCGCTCTCATCTGGTTCGAGTTTGGTTGAAGTGGCCATTGGCGTGCTGATTGGTTTGATGTTGTCAAGATCGAACTTTTTCAGCATGTCCTTGGTGTACTTTGATTGGCAGATGAAAGTTCCATTAGCCAGTTGTTTTACTTGCAGACCAAGAAAGTAGTTGAGCTCTCCCATCATGCTCATCTCAAATTCCGTCTGCATACACTTGGCAAATTCTTGACAAAGAGTTTCATCAGTAGACCCAAAAATAATATCATCAACATAAATCTGAATTAATAGAATGGTGTCTTTGAAAGATTTGATAAACAGTGTAGTGTCAATTTTCCCTTTAGAAAAACCTTTCTCAAGCAAGAAGCTGCTTAGCCTTTCATACCAAGCTCTGGGGGCTTGTTTAAGGCCATAAAGCGCTTTCTTTAGCTTGAACACGTGGTCGGGAAATTTGTGATTTTCAAAGCCAGGGGGTTGTTTGACATAAACTTCCTCCTTAATAAAGCCATTCAAGAAAGCACTTTTAACATCCATTTGAAATAATTTAAAGTTCTGATGATTGGCAAAAGCACAAAGCATCCGAATGGATTCTAGTCTAGCAACAGGAGCATATGTCTCATCGTAGTCGATACCTTCCTCTTGGTTGTATCCTTGAGCTACTAGACGAGCTTTGTTACGTGTGACTGAACCATCTTCACTTACTTTGTTTCTAAACACCCATTTGGTACCAATTATTGAGTGATTAGCCGGTTTAGGAACTAGTTCCCATACTTGGCTTCTCTCAAATTGGTTGAGTTCTTCTTGCATAGCAGAGATCCAAAATTCATCAGTAAAAGCTTCAGAAATGTTTTTAGGCTCTACTTGTGAAATGAAGGCAGTGCTAGCAACAGAGTCTCTTAATGATGATCTAGTAGTAACTCCACGTGAAACTTCACCTATGACTAAATTTTCTGGATGAGAAGGTTTGAAAGAGAATTTCTTAGGCAAACCCTCCAGAGAATTAGTTTCGGTTGAAGTATTCATTGGAGTAGAAGTTGATGGCTCAATGTCATCATTAAGAGTATTTGCTGTACTGTTGTCTTCATCAAAAGTCATATTTGTTGACTCTTCCACAATAAGTGAGCGTTTATTGAAAACTCTATATCCCTTACTCTTGGCGGCATAACCAAGAAAGATACCATCGTCAGCTTTGGCATCAAATTTGCCTAAGTTGTCTTTGGTGTTAAGGATAAAACATCTGCAGCCAAAAACTCTAAAATAAGAAACATTTGGGGTTCTCCCAAACCAAAGCTCATAGGGTATTTTCTTCGAAATGGGACGAATAAGCACCCTATTCAAAATGTGGCATGCTGTACTTACAGTCTCTGCCCAAAAATATTTCGGAAGAGAAAATTTATTCAACATGACTCTAGCCATATCGCCAAGAGTCCTATTCTTCCGCTCCACAACACCATTTTGTTGAGGAGTTCTAGGACAAGAAAATTCATGATCAAAATCATTTGCATTACAAAAACTTTCAAAATCTGAATTTACGAATTCGCCTCCATGATCACTTCGGATTCGAGTAATCATGTAGCCTTTTTCGTTTTGAACTTTATTTACAAAAACTTTGAAAACAGAGATAGCGTCGCTCTTATTAGCGAGAAAGAAAACCCAAGTAAATCTCGAAAAATCATCAACAATAACAAAAGCATAAAGTTTGCCGCCAAGGCTAGCTATTCTACTAGGACCAAATAAATCCATATGAAGTAATTGCAAGGGTCTAGTAGTACTTACAGAGTTGATGGAATGAAATAAGAATTTAGTTGCCTTGTTTAGTTCACATTCGGCACATACCGTGTCCTTTTTGAATGTGATGTCAGGCAATCCTCTCACTAGCTTCTTGGTAGAAAGCCTGGATATAGCATCCATGTTGGCATGACCGAGACGCTGGTGCCAAAGTAGTCGTTCATCTTTGTGGGCATATAAACATCTACCTGCATGGTTAGTATTTATAGAGAGATAGAAAATATAGATATTGTCCTCTTTTTTCCCTTCAAAAGCAATGTCTCCTGTTGACCTATCATAGATATAGCAACAGTTTTGTCCAAAGTTAATATCATATCCATGATCAGCAAGATGGCTAATGCTGAGCAGGTTATGCTTTAACTCGGTCACTAGGCAGACATCCTTTATAACAGGAGAAGGAGGATGACCAATGATACCGTTACCTATTATGTGCCCTTTGAGATTGTTACCGAAGGATACGTATCCTTCTCTTTTCATCGATAGTGATGCAAAAAGATTTGCGTCTCCCGTCATATGTCGCGAGCATCCACTATCGAGAATCCACTTACTCTCAGTTGAGGAGGGAAGATCCACCTACATCAAGAGTAGATGTGACCTTTGGTACCCATTTTTTTGAGGGTCCTGAAAAGTTAGTTTTTGGAAACCAAGCATATATTTTCTTGTCTACCAATCTTCTAACTCTACACTGTGGTGAGATGTGTCCATGTATTCCACAGTAAGTACAGATAGCATTTTTATTTATACTGGGAGCTTGAGAATGATATCTATAAGCAACAGGATGAGGATGATATGGAGAGTTAGCATGGTAATGATGACTATGCATAGAGTGAGTGGCATGATAATGATGTCTGTGTGGCATAGCATGATGATATTGACTGTGAGGAGTGGCATGCTGAGATTGTCTATATGGCATAGTGTGATGCTGTGGCATGATATGATGACTTTGTCTATGTGTAGAGTGATATTGGTTGTGTCTTTGTGCAGTATAATGAGTATGAGGAATATTCTTACATGCACGTGGTTTGTGAAAGTTTGTGTATATAAATGCATGGTTATGTGCTGTATGAGAATGACGTGGTTGACTAGTATGAGTGGTGTTGTGCCCATGTGATTGGGTTTGAGGTTGAACAACCTGTTTACCCAATTTGGTTTCTAATCTTTTAGACATAGCTTGCAGTTCATCAATCTTGATATTTAAGCCATAAATCTTAGTCATGGAAATCTTGTGTCTACTTTTTTCTTCAGCAAGCAACGTATTGAGAGTAGTGATTTCTTGAGTTTGTTGCTCAATGCGTGCTTCAGCATCATGTAAGCTTAATTTAAGCTTGGATACTTCATCAGTGTCATTTGTGGGTGATGTGTTTCTAACATTATCAAGAAGTAAAGAAATTCTTTGTATCTCATCTTCTAGACTTTTGATTTTGTCCTTGGCATGCTTGTATTTACCGATAACCTTTTTGTGATCATCAAGTAAATCGGTGAAAGCATCGCCAAGTTCATCAAAAGAGAAGTCATCTAAAGTTTCGTTTGATACCTTGGTGGAATTTGCCATGAGGCACACATTTGCTTTGTCTTGAGGGGAGTTCTTTTCTTCCTCGGAGTCACTTGCTTCGCTTTCATGCCAAATGCTTGTGTTGGCATACCTTTTTGATGAGTTCTTCTTGTAGGGCTTTTCATACCGGTTGCTTTTCTTTAAAAGCGGACAGTCTCTTCTGACGTGTCCAGTCTTTTTGCAACCATAGCAGGTTGGCTCTTCTTCATCGTCTTCTTGTGGTTCCTTCTTTCTTTGATTGAAGCGAAGGAATTTCTTGAAGTTACGTACCATGAGAGCTTGGTCTTCATCATCTGAGATATCGTCTTCAGTCTCATCGTGATCAACCTTTCGTCGATGAACTTTGAGTGCGATCTCCCTGGTCTTCGGAGCAGGCTCTTCGAAGTCCTTGAGGTCAAGCTCGTGAGTCATGAGCTTGCCCATCAAAGTCTCCATAGACATACTTGTGAGATCATTTCCTTCTATGATGGCTGTCACCTTAGGGTTCCAAATCTTTGGTAGCCCTCTGAGTAGCTTGCGGATCTTCTCATGGTTTGAGTACTGCTTACCAAGCGAGGATAACGGGTTGATGATATCGAGGAATCTTGTAAACATTTGAGTGATCGTCTCATTTGGCTTCATCTTGAAGGCTTCGTACTCTTGAGTGAGACGGCTTATCTTTGATTCCTTGACTTGAGTGGTTCCTTCATGCGTCACTTCCAGAAGTCTCCATACTTCATGAGCAGTGGTGCATGTAGAGACCCTGTTAAACTCGTTCCTGTCTATAGCACAGAATAAAGCATTAATAGCCCTAGCATCTAGACTTGCCTGTTTCTTCTTCTCGACAGAATATTTGTCGTGTGGTTTCTCAGTGAGGTCACCATCGACAACTATTCTGGCGGGCTTTTTGTAACCGTCAGTTACGACAGTCTACAGGTCAAAGTCTAGAGACTTCAGATAAAAACTCATCCTTGTTTTCCAATATGTATAGTTAGTCCCATCAAATAGGGGAGGCCTATGAGTGGACTGACCTTCACCATGATTGGAGATCAAGGATTGTGTGGTTGCCATGGATCAGCTCTTAGGATGTTAGTCCTTATAAAGAGAACAGAGCTCTGATACCAATTGAAGAACAGTTTGGCAACTCTAGAGGGGGGTGAATAGAGTATATATATATATAATGACCAATTAAAAAATTACTCTTTCACGAACAATGAATAATCAGAGTAAAATACGGAATGTAAATGAAAGACAAGAGAGCATACGCAAACACAGCAATTTTAACCTGGTTTTCCTCGTGGAGGACTAGTCCAGGCCTGAGAACTCTAGCTCAGGATTAAATCCACTATTTGTGAAATAGTAGCTTACAACCCGTGCCTTTACTTCAGAAGAGCACGTCAACTTCTTACAGAGAATCGCAGTGGCGATTGCTTGGAATTGTCCAAGCGATTTCTTCACTCTTGCACAAGAATCCTAACTGAGAGATGCTGAGCACTCGAGACTTAGGAGGCTTGTGGCTAGTAGATGGGAAGGGTATGGCTTATAGAGCTTGTAGGAGAGAAGAGAAGAGAAGATTGAGTGATTCAAAATGAGAGAATTTATGCCCTATTTATACTGATTTTAGAGGCAGAATTCGTCCAGAATTCGGGTAGGGAAATTCAAAAATTTGGCCGTTGGACAGCTAGCAACCAGCTAACCCTAAAATTAGGGTTCCTGATTTCTAGGGGACAGAGTTCGGCCCGAACTCTGTGTGGAGGCAGAGTTCGGCCCGAACTCTGTCTCCAGAGCACAGAGTGGTTCTAAGTGGGACTTGTGGGCAATTTTGTTTTGGTGGAGCTTGGGATTTTAGGTAGGCTTGTAGACTATGTTCCAAGAGCTTAGCATAACTCAGAGTACATACTTCTAGACTCAATAAAATGTAAAAGTACAGACTCGAAAATATACAGAGAGTCGGAAACTGAGCTGTCGTCTGTCCCGAACTGAAAGCAGACGTCGTGTGTCGTATTGAATTTATACAGATATTATTTAGTCAATGTAGTCAATATTTGGTTGACTGTGACTTTGTGTCAACACAAACAGATTGGCCGAGGCATTTAACAAGACTATCGTCAGGCTACTCAAAAAAGTCGTGTCATCCAACAAATACGACTGGGACGAAAAGCTTGGCGAATGCCTTTGGGCCTACCGTACAACGGTACGGACCCCGACGGGCAACACACCATTCTTCCTGGTCTACGGGAGCGAAGCGGTACTGCCTCTCGAGATCCAGATACCCTCACTCCGTGTAGCGATCATAAATCAACTAACAGAGGAAGACAATCAACGTCGCCGTCTGCGAGAATTGGAGGCACTTGACGAAAAACGTCTCCTAGCTCAACAACGCATCGAGCTCTATCAAGCCCGTATATCACAGGCTTTCAACAAGAAGGTCAAGCAGAGGACTTTCCAAGTAGGCGACCTGGTTCTGGCAGTCAGGAGGCCGATGGTGTTGACTCACAAGACACCAGGAAAGTTCGAGCCCAAGTGGGAGGGGCCTTTTATCATAGAGACGGTATACTCAAACGGTGCTTACCGCCTCCAATGGATACTTGTTCATCATGCCCATCAACGGCAAGTTCCTAAAGAAGTACTACTCTTGACATCCTTTAGATATGTGCTTCTATCTTTACCCAACAAGGGAGTTTGTGGACCCAATCATCGGGGCTCACGTATAATTCCCTTCCACAAAATCTTACGCTTCCGAAACCCAGCTGTTCCGTGGCGTTCTATCCTCCAGTAGAAGGACAACCACGTCCACATTACCTTTGAGTTGTTCTCTTATGCCCTACAAAGCAGAATCTTACGCTCCGTAAGACTACGCTATCCATTATGTTTACCACGTCCACATTACCTCTGAGTAAATATCCCGAACAGACAACCCCTGCGTTGTCGTACATTAATCGTAGAATTTCCACGTCCACATTACCTCTGAGTAGTTCCGCGTATCCCTCATGAGTCACTCCTACCACGTCTATAACACCTCTGAGTAGGAAGATTCCATTATTTGAACCCCATATTTGCCACGTCCACATCACCTCTGAGCAAACATGTCAGGTTCCCTCAAACTTATTATTTGTACCTAACAACCAACGTGTGCAAAAGATAATAGGTCCACACAAATCATCAAGTTCATGACAGTAAAATGAACACACCACAAAACTCTTCATTCTTTATTTAAAAGTAAAGAAATAAATCCCCAGCAAGAGTTGCAAATTACACAAAATAACAAAAAAAGGAGAGACTACAATCCCTAAGCATCTCCAGGATTGGCTGAAAGCTCTTCGATCCGACGCTTCAAGGCTGCCTCCCGAGTCTCTACGGTCGCCAGGACTCGACGTTCGGCCTCTTGACGCATCACTTCTATGGCCTCAGGAGAAGTGTCATCCTCATCCTTCTCGTCCAACTGTTACCGCTGCTGGGCCAGGGAAAGAGCTTGGCGGGTGAAAGCCGCTTCCTCTTCCTTAGATGCTATATGTTCAGCCTGGACTCGCTCAGCATCTAACAAAAGTTAGGCCCGCTGGTCTTCAAGGAGGCGAATCTTGGCATTAACCTCCGCTATACTAGCGTCCAATGTGGCTCGCAACTCTGCCTTCTCCTGCGTGGACTGAGATAGCCTCTCCACTGCAGCCTCAGTTTCAGCCACCTAACGTTCCCAGACACCCACGGTGGCCTGATAAGAGGACTCAGTCTCAGCGATCAACTTCTTCTTTTCTGCGTCTATCAGGGCGGAGAGATCATTTCGCTGGATACACTGAAACTCGGAAAGCAACTGGTCCAACTCGGCCACCGAGGCCTCCAAAATCTCGGCCATATGATCATGGCCCTGGTGGGAACGTATCAGACTGATATAAGGAAGTGCCAGTGTTTTTGCCGTCGCGAAACTCCTATTGGCATCCATCACTACCGATACGCCCCTCTACAGCATCTTATACACCGCCTCAATAATAAACTTCACATACTCATCTGCATCCGCCAGCACTTGCGGCGTCATAGCAGGAGTTGGAAGAGCTGCTCTAGACGGCGGACCGGAAGAAGGCCCGCCGTCTTCAATCTCCGAGGCTGAAACCTCGACATCAACGGACCCTTTCTCAACAGGGGCTCGAATTTTGCTGCTAGCTCGAGGAGCCAAAAGAACAGAAGGAGCCGAAAGAGGCGTCGATATCGTACCCCAAGTAGAAGGAGCAACAGAGGGTTCCAGCAAACCCTTACCCTTTTCAAGCTCGGAGGGACCAACGGCGTTAGGGGCTACCTCATCCGTCCCTAACACACTATCAGCAGGCCGCACGGGACCTTCTCCCTCTGGCAAAGCAGCGAGATCAGCACTTGTTTCCTGACTGGCTTCCCTGGAGTCAGGCTCGGCAGACGAGCCTCATTTTCATCATCAAATCCCTTCGCGGTGATAGAATCTGTCGCTGCCTCCTGGTCGGCAGCCACCTCAGCCTCCGCTGCTGGGTCTGGGGTAGGGCTCGGTAATGATACAGCCGACCTTCCCTCATTATGAAAAGGAGGGGAATCAGCCATCTCCTCTGTTTCGATCATGCCTGTTGCTCCCGCAACAGGCTCACTCATCTCTGGAGGAACGTCATCTGAAGACGACGAACTCCACTCCACTTCCTCATCCGGAAGCCCCTTATCTGCTGGGTCCTCAATGTCAAAGGCCCCCACGGCAGCTTGAACCCTCTCGGGAACTGCTTCAACCTCAGCTTCCCTTTCAATATAGTCTGGAGATTCTAAAATCTTCACAGGAACGACATCGTCCGGATTCTCCTCTACGGGAGACATCACGATTGGTGGAATGCGCTCTTCAGATGAGCCCGCCACCTCCTTTGGTCTGCTGGCACCCGATTTTGGAGTTCGGGGTCTCCTTTTCAGCGGCTCCTACAAAAAAGAATGTATATGTCACAAAAATGACAGAAAGGGTCAGAGTATGGAGAACGTCTTTACCTCAGCAGGAACTGATTCTATTGGTATTACAGGCGGCACTCCCGTAGCCTTTGGAGTCGTCATTTTTTTCGACCTTTTTAGTGCAGATGAACCGCCTTCTGCGTCAGCCCGCCTCTTCCCAGCTGGGGGATCTTCCCGAGTGCCTCCCGTTGATGCTGCAGCAATAGCCCGATACCTGGTCAACTCTGGTGGACGATATGACCGGGCCGCCGCCAACATGTTCTTCGTAGCCTCTAGCTGAGTTCCAATGATGAAACTAGTCTCCCTATCATAATCAGGAGGCACAGTATTCATGGTGCAATACAGCTTGACGGCCGAATACAAGATCTGTGGCCGAGGGTTGTGAACTGGTGTATTAAAACAAACCCCAGTGCACCCGGCATTGTAATATTGCCAACCCCGGGTTCCATCCAGCAAACTCCAGACTGTTATTGGGGTTCCATAACATTAACTGGGTATAACCAAACTGGCGAGCAAATCGGCTCGGCAGATATGGCTCCAGATAACACTTATTCTGGTTTCGGTAGACCAAGTGGGAAGGCCGAATACTCTGCAACCAACGAAATCTCCATTTTGGCAGAGTGATCGCATCTTCACCAGAGTCTTCCAAATCTTGGTCGGCCTCGAAATCTTTGATGATGGGACTGACCTTGACGATCTTCCACCCCTGAAGATAAGACAAGACTCTCCTACAGACGGGAACGTCGGTGTGCAACCACTTCCTCTTGTAGAAGCGGCGGATAAAGGCGTCACCTCCAACGTGATCGTCTTCAGGACCCGGACTCATCACGTTCGGGTGATACAGAATCAACCATCCCATCAGATAATGGAATGGTAGCTCAGCCCGGGGAAAGTTGTCGTTCCTACCTCTCCTATGGATCACATCATCAACAAAAGTCCTCAAACCCCGCAACAGGTTACACACCATCGTGGGAAGGAGAGCCAAAGGGCGACCGAAAACCAATTTCACCGCTGGCAAAATAAGGTTCCGGGTTACCCTCTCTACAGAGCTAGATCCGTCCGAGAACACACAATCCTGGAGCCATATCATCAAGTATGCAGTTAATACTGCATTGGATGACATCCGGTGCACACAATGCCAGAAACAGCTGTACACGTCTTCGCCACTCTCATTCGAACGGGGGGCCTTTTCGTCTAGTCGGCTCATTTCAGAAGTTACTTCCGCGGGTTTCAGCCCCTGCGGAGTCGTAAACCGGATATTCGAGGAGTCCGCCAAATCCTGCTTGAAGACGTAATCCCTCCAAGTAGTCGCATAAGGTTGTGACTTACCTTTATCCTTCTGTTGCAGCAGATAATGATGGCTTACCACCTCTTTGAAGACGGCCATCATCTCTGGGTCCTTCTTTTCCAGAACAAAGATCTCTTCGTTTGACGGGAAATATTCCTCGTACGGTTCCGAGCCCCAGGGAAGCTTGGACACCTCGTACATCTCATGGAGAGCCAATCCTAACTCCCCCTACTGGAGTAAAGAAAGTGCCAGTCTGGGTATTGAACGTTTCCAAGAGCGCAAGAAACATATGCTTGTTGAGATCCATGACGACCTGTGTGGCACGGATAGCGGCCGTCAGCCCAATCTCTTTAAGCTCAGCCTTGAACTTCGATAACACCCAAAGGGTCAACTCGTCCCACTTCAGCACGTGGTAACACCAACCTTCAACCCTAAAGCCACCTTTCGGATACATAACCTTTGATGTTAGCATCCGATTTGCAAAGGTCGAAGCACTAAAGGCAAAGGTGTCATTAGGGACCTCACTATAAAGGCTCCCAGGATGCAAAGTTCGGCAACTGAACGAGGGACCGGATCGTGAAGCGGCTAAGTTATCCCTTTGATTCAAAGTAACATCAATCGAAAGAGTACCCCCCACTGCCCCTCCTTGAGAAGGAGTAAGTTCCCATGATATCCTTCTCTTGGAAGCTAAACGGTAGAAGGCCATCAGCGGCAATTGGCGTTCAAGTTGTCGCATGTACAAGAACCATGCCCTTCGCAGAGAAGAACCAGTCTTCTTTGATCTTCAGTATCTTCGTCTCGGTGGAGATCAGTCGGTCACCAAACAAAAAGGCAGGTTTCAAGAAGGTCACATCCTCGGACTCAGCAGATTTCAGCTTGCCGCTCTTCATCATACTCTGGAGAAAAATAGACGACTGATTCCGGATTTGCAGCATTCTCTCGGAAGGCTGATTCAGTAGGATAGCAGCCTTCGCGGGGTTAATAACCTCCTCGTCGAAATCGACTTCCATTTGACAAAGAGAAGCATCCAGAAGGACTTCATTCAGCAAAGGGATAGTCATCGACACTGACACAGCAAAAACAAAAGTTAGGCAAGAAGCTTTAAGAAGACAAAGTGTGTCAAACAGCCTGGCGCATCATCAGGGTCTAAACCCATACGCGTCAGCAGTGAAGCTTCGGCGCATCATCAGGGTCTAAACCCATGCGCATCAGCAGTGAAGCTTCGGCACATCATCAGGGTATAAACCCATGCGCGTTAGCAGTGAAGCTTCGGCACATCATCAGGGTGTAAACCCATGCACGTTAGCAGTAAAACCTCGGCGCATAATCAGGGCTTAAACCCATGCGCGTCGGCGAAATAACCTCGGCGCATCATCAGGACAGAAGTCCATCACAGACCGAACGTCGACCGGAGTCACAATGGCGACAGGAGTATCCTCCTCGACGAACTCCGCAGACTCCTTTTCCTTGCCAGCACCGCCGCAAGAAGTCTTGGGAGCCATTTTGTGAAAGAAGAAAGTTAGAGTTTTTCAAAAGAAGAACCCTAAAATAGAAAGCAAAGAGAGGTAGAACTCTCTCTCTCTCTCTTTCCATCAGATGCCTATTTATAGGCTTAGTCGCACGCGTGAACCGATAAAGTATGACCTCAGTCGCCGCCTTGGGTTCTGTGAAGAGATAACTGCAAATAAATGCAAAAAGATCATCATTAATCTTCTTGGTTATCGAAGCATTATCATTTACATCAACTGAGAGGAGCATGCGCCCCATCACTGATGCGCGGAGTATCCATGCGCCCGAACAGCCATGCGTCCCGTTGAAGACACCACCATGCTTCTTATTCAAAGTATTCCAAAACTTGACAAAAAGTTTTGAAAACTTTGAAGGGGGTCTTGTGGAAGCATGGAATTTTAGAACCAGAAATCCTATGCGCCTAACACTACATGCGCCAGAAAGCTCAGATGAAGTACTTGGCATAGCAAACGGCAAAAGCATAGACATTAAAAGAAGATTTTTATTTCATATAAAAATCTATTACATGTCTAAAAAAAGGCTGTACAAAGGAGAACTTCTACAAAAAGAAAAGACCCTAAGTCTACAGCTAGGCGCAGCAACCACCATGCGCTCTCAAACAGGCGCATCTCGCCATGCGCTCTCAGTTATATGCATCCTCATTATGTGCATCCCTTCAGTGGCTCAGTTATGTGCATCCCTTCAGCAGCTCAGTTATGTGCCGTCCTTTCAGTCAGGCGCATCATGAAGTCTCAGCATATGCGCCATCAAGTGCTTCGACTAATGAAGCATTTATTGAACAGAACGAGGGTGGACAATCAACCTCTAGCTGGAGGAAGAGCTCTCCAAACCAAGGAAGAAGAGAGCACTGCAATCAACCCGCGACTAAATAAACAGCTTTTAACCCAACCAGAATGGGCAACACCCACTCTAGCAGGAGGAGGAGCTCTCCCAAAGCCCAAGAAAGATGATCGGAGCACCGCAATTCCGAACTGCGGCTCTTCCAGCATAACAGAGACGGGGCTCGAGCATCCCAATCTTTGGATGCAACAGGCACCTTCCGCCTGCCTCAGAAGCCCTCAACTCCGACTTTGGATGTAAAAGTCACCTTCAAGTGCATCAATGAAGACAATGCATCGTATCTTCACCCTAGGGGGCATCTCGTCAATAGAATATCCTCGAGCAAACAAGTTCATTTCGGGAGGACGTGAGAGAAAAGCAAACTCTCTCCATGCCACTATTTATAGGCCGGGCAAATCAAACCTATGCGCCCAGTGGCTGGCTCTCCGAATCCCGTGCAATAAATTTGCATTAATGGTGATGAACCTGACGCTTTGGATTCAGCCAAGTCAAAATGGCTATTTAAAGCACTCGAAGAACGTAACAGTCGGACCAATAAAAATGTGTCATGCAAAGCGGATACGCCGGTCAGACTGCGCATCATACAGATGCGTCCATCAGCACCAAGCGCCTTATGAGCATGTGCCCCCATGCGTCCCTATACGTCTATTGGAACGCAAACCGATGCGCCCACTCAAATACCCATCACCTGTCAAGAACATTAAATGCTGAAGTCTGACAGAGTTGGCAGCACGTCCCCCAAGGACTGAACAGTTGACAGCTTTTTCAGAAGATGAAGCGTCGCCGACGTCAGCATCATCATTACTTTCCTCCGGCGGTTACAAGCCACGTGGCCACCCAACCGTTTCGCATACGCCTCCACAGCCATGCGCCCAAATCTCTGTATGCGCCTCAAAAGCCATGCGCCTCAGACTTTTCTCTAATCCCTAAAGACAGAAGTCAAGTCACTACTGAAGTCCCGTATGCGCCTCAAAAGCCATGCGCCCAGACTGGTTCGTGACTCCTAAAGGTTACAAGCCAAAGTCTCCTCATGCGCCTAATCCCAGGCACATCCTATCTGATCACTCTCCACCAAATCTGAGATCTTTGAGCCATAGACCTACGACACGTGTCCTTTGACTCGATTCAGCCTATGAAGGGGTGCTAATCACCCAAGATCTCAGTAACTGAAAGATCCTCTCCATTGATATATGTCAGCTCGGTCGCAGTCCACAAAGACAACAGGAAGGATTCAACTCCTCAATCAGAGCGCATCGCCCATGCGCCTCCATCAGCAATCACCACATGGCGTTCCCACGACCAAGCACATCCGATATATGCGTGCATGAGCAGCCAGCCTGCAAGCTATAAATAGAGGGATTATTTCCTTCTTACAGATACACGAACACACCTACAAATACACACAGAGAGGCAGATACAGACACTCAACGTCTTCTTTCTCTCTGCAAGCTCCGGCACCAAGAGTAACTCAGACCTTCAGAGAACCGAAAATCGTCGTCAGATCGTCAACGGAGTCAACATATTACCACTCGCTCCATCGACACAAGGGACCCAGATAAACAAAAGTGTACTCCTAGGACTATGTCTAAAGTCCTACATTGTAACACTGTTCTGTTTGTATTGAAATTTGCAATCAAAAGATTTTAATGGCAAACAATTTCTATCATGCTTGGATTTGAAATTTCGATGACAGAATTTTTCTAAGAAGGGTAGAGATGTCACTCTCCGTTACCGAAATACGTATTTTAATACGTGTACTGTTTGAATGTATTTATTTAATATTTATCATACATTTGTTCTGTATTTAATTCCTTTAATTTTTTGCTAATTATTTTTTCTGTATTTTATTTTCTGTTCTTGGGTTCGGCTTGGTTCGGTTTGTTTCCAAATTTTTATGGTTCATCATGAACCGAACCCAACTCTCTACCTACCACATCTTTATTTAAAGCCCCAACCCCTTTCTCTCTCTTCATTCTTCTTCTTTCTTATGTACTCTTCTTCTTCCTCATAACTCTCTCCACCTACCAAATCCATAGGCAAGTACATCTTGCTTCCACATGAGAACCCATTTTTATGGTTCATTTATCTTCCTCTCGTGGTTCTAAGATAGTTTAGAACTTGACACTTTGCATTTTGAAGTCTCATTTTTAGTAGATCTAGAAATTACTATTTTTTGGATTTCATTGGTTTTGATCTATCAAACCTCCTTATTGCCATATTTTGTTCGTTCCAGATTGTTGAGATTGTATTATACGCCATTCTGACCTGTGGAAATCCTATTTTCGGTTTGGAATGAAGGTTCCATAGAATTTGGAGAGAAAAGCTTTACGTCCACGTTTTTACGTGCCAGCGTAATATCAAGTTTTACGTCCACATTTTTACGTGGCAGCATAATATCAAGCTTTACGCCCATGTTTTTACGTGCCAGCGTAATATCAAGCTCTACGCACACGTTTATATGTGCTCACGTAATATCAAACTCTACGCCCACGATCATTCGTGTCAGCGTGAATCTATTTTACGCAAGTCGACTTGGCTTGGCGTATTACTCTTTACGCGTATTCATTCGTACGTAAACCTGACTCTTTACGCGTGCAACATTTATGCGTGGCTCAACCCTTTACGCGTACAATGTTTCACGCGTAACGTTATTCTTTATGCATATAATGTTTTACGCATAACGTTACTCTTTACGCATATGAGTTTTTAAGCGTAACTCTATTTTTACGTGTACTATTCTGGCTTGGCATAAAACGAGTTTTTATGCGCAACTTTATTCCTTATTGAGATTATCCCTTTTACGCGTAAAGATATCCTTTTACCTGTACATGTTTTACGCGTAACGTTACTTTTTACGCGTACAATATTTTATGCGCGTATAATGTTTCATGCGTAACATTATTCTTTACGCAAACTTCCCTCATGCGTAAACTTTCTTACGCATAATTTATTGAGCATACTCCTTTTTACGTACATGGCAATTTCCTATTATATCCTTACGTCTTTTTGACATGAACCCGATATAATCATGATATGTTAATATTGTTAATACAGATTGTTATGTGGAATGTGCCTTGTGTCTCGATTGATTCATGGATACCCAGAATGACTGAAACTTAACCCTGAGAGTTATAAACTCGACCATACTAAATACTAGTTTGACTTTCATGCATTGGCACGAATTGATATTGATTGTTACCTTGACTAAATGATTGATCATGCATTCCTAGTTGGAACTAAAGAGACTGGCTAGTCGTCTTACTGAAACTAAATGAGACACGTTCATATTAATTATGAACCATTGCAATCGACTGGCCGATCCCGAACATTGGCATATGGACGCGTGCAGGCTTTAACTGATTTTCTACAAAAGCGACATATGTACTTTACAGTCAAGGTGGAGGTGGAGGTGCATCGGTCAACTGGTCAACCGACTGGATGGGAAGTGTGCCATTTTGAGGTGTGGTATACTGGGATGAGCGGGTGAGCACCATCTAATAAATAAAAGAACTTATAAGGACTCTCTTAAGTAAATAATCATAAACAAGAAAATTCAATTGTAATAGCGAGCATATGATGTGATGTGTTTCCTATGTTGCAATTCTAGTAATCCTCTAGGTGTCCTAAGCGTCATTCCTAGTGTTGTTTAGTTATCTTAAGTTCCTAATTGCAGGCATGCTTGGTACAATGACGTAACCAAACAATTTAGTCAGGACCTGCATGGGCCACCACTAAAAATATATCACGATCCGCTATCCAAATGGTTGGGCCGGGCCGAATCATGTCCAGCCTACGCTTGAGATAAAGCGTAGTAAGCAGTTCTAAAGACAAATAAGATAAGACCAAAGTGTGCTAACAGTTCTATATGTAATAATGAGTCAAAATATATCCAAACACAAAATCATCTCGTATATAAGTATATTCCGAGTACAAGTCCAAAACGTAAAACTGGATACAGGTCCAGTTACAAAATATGTAGTCTAAAATATGACTACTCTCAAAAGTCCCAAGTAAATAAACAACTAGACGAGTTTCTCCGCAGGTACATCCTCGTAAAGTATAGCCTGGTCCTCGGCAGCAACCCTATAATAGGAATCACAAAGCAACTCCTCCTCAGTAAGTATATCTACAACGTTATCCTGTCAGGATGAGAACAAGTACTGATTCTAGCAAACTAAATATACGAAACATGAAATGAACAGGAGAGTAATGAACAGGAATCATGTCATATCATAATCTATTATGGCAAGGACACATATGTCATAGAGACAGATGTATATGTAATGTTTAAAACTGTAGCAGGTACGTGATCGTCAATAGGTGTACAATGTGCAGGGGCACATAATAAAATGTACTTTCGTACAAGTGTAAAGGCGATAGATGTACATACGCACAAATACAGCTTTGAGATAAAGGCCTACGGCGCAGCAACATGTAAAATAAAACTTTGCTCGGTACGATAGAGGGGGCATGATCACGTACTCAACTATCAGTTTTCTTATAACCCATATTCTAAACATGTGAAAGATATAAAAACTGTCCTAAGCATGGTAGGGACTGAAAATAATACAACATGTGAAGATTTAACTTGCTACCCCAAGGATCAGCATTTAACATGGTTGGATCACAGTTCATTGTTGCAATAGTATGTAAAGTTTGTAGAGGTACTTGTCTTTAGCAAAGCAAGGTAGTGATAGAAATGCTATAGATGCCTGGTGACTCGTCACTGTAGAAATAATACATAAACTTAGTTTTCATACTAAATTAAACACTAAGACACTAGTTGTGTGATACGACTTTCTGACTGGACACCTGGCCAAATAATGACTTTAGCATAAGAGACCAATGTGGGATGACACAATACCCAAACTAACTTTCTAGGGCTTTTACACTAGTGTAGGGCGAGGTCCAATACTACAATAACTCAAATCAACACAAAATATTATAAGTCGTAACTATTCAATAAATAAATCAGACTGTACACTATGTTCCAACAATTTTTGAGGTAGAAAAAAGCTCAATTTTACATAAAATAACATACAAAAAATGATCCTTGTTAATTATAGAAATTTATACTAATTTTTTTGGAATTTATAAACCCTCATAGATATTTATTAAAAATCAGCAAACATATGTATCCTGAAAATGAGTTCTGTTTTCCTATTTTTTATAAAATAACAAAATTATCTATTAAAAGCTGGAAAAAATTATATTAAATTAGCTAAATTAACATAGTATTTAAATACAATTTTTTCCAGATTTTTTCAGCACTTAAAATATATATAAAAATTCAAAAACGGCAAGTAACAATTTCTAGAAAATAATTAATTAACTATTTACTATTTTGTCCACGTATTCGAAATTGAACCGAAGTCCAGATACGGGACCCAAAGCCATGAATCAAGTCCAATATGACTTATACAGACTCTGAATGTATTAGACACATTTTGGCCCAAAAACTCGTGCTAGATTTGGACTTCAAATGGCCATGATTAATAAAATACAGTAACTCAAATATAAATATTAAAGTATTTTAATAATATATTTTAAAGTGGTAAAATATACAAGTCATAAAATTACCTAATAAAATAACTTGTGAATTTATACATAATAATATTTTGCACAAAAATTGTACTTGAAATATATATATATATATATATATATATATATATATATATATATATATATATATATATATATATATATATATATATATATATATATATATATATATATATATATATATTTTTTAATATATATATATATATATATATATATATATATATATATATATATATAAAATATATATATATATATTTTATATATATATATATATATATATATTATATATATATATATATATATTATATATATATATATATATATATATATATATATATATATATATTATATATATATAATATTTTTTTAAATATATAAATACAGTATATATATATATATATATATATATATATATAAATACAGTATAAAAAAAATATATAAATATAGTGTATATATATATATATATATATATATATATATATATATATATATATATATATATATATATATATATATATATATATATATATATTATATATATATTTTTTTAATAGTATATATAATAATATATATGTACATAAATACATATACATATATACATATATATAAATACATATATACATATATATATAATAAAGCAATTAAAAATAAAAATATATATATAATAAAGCAATTAAAAATAAAAAAACAAAACAAAACAAAACAAAAAGAAAGGGGGGCTCGAACTCGGGCTAGGGAACAGGGGACTCAACATAGCTCGGGCTGGCCAGGGGGTCAACTCGAGTTATGTGATAGGGATAGGGTTAGGGTTAGTTTTATTATGGTATAGGTTAATGGGTTTTAAACCCGATAGCAGTCTAGTAAACCTGTTAACCCTTAGTCCTGTGTCTTCGTGTCCTGACAGTTTGGGACACGAAGACACACGAGTCCAATGTCCTGGGTTTGCACGACTCCTACAACACGAGTTTTTCGTGTCCGAGTCCACCATCACACTCACCGACACAGGTCGAGTCTCCTACGTGAAAATATGACACAGCAGCGAAGTAAAAATGAAAGGACATGTACGTGTCCGACGTGAAGAGGCTGTCGGGGGTGCTAGCGGCGGCCGTAGGCGTCGGGGTCGGTGGCGAAGGGTGGCATTGGCCTCTGCTCGTCGAGGCGAGCAAGTTGGCAATGGTTGGGGCGGTCGACATGGGCTGTAGGTGTCGGGCTGGCCAAGGCGAACTCCGGCGAGGTTGGTCGGCGAAGACAGGTGAAGGGTAGTGGCTTTGGTGGTCGTAGTGAAGTCTAGGGTTAGGGTTTATGGTCGGGGGCTTTTATAGAGTCGAGGAGTCGGTAGAATTAGGGATAGGGTTAGGGAAATTAGGGTTTAGGGGTAGGGTTTTGGCCGGGCTTAGCCGGAGATGGTGACAGGAAGGCGGTGGTCGGGTTAGGGTTTTACAGAACCCCCCCCCCCCCCAAATAATTGATATTGCAAAAATCTCCCACCGCCTTGCTCTGTGCAAATTTTTATTTGCACAGTCAAATCGAATAATGCAAACCATGATTAAAACAATTAAAACAATTATAAATTGATATTAAAATAATTTAAATAATTACAAAATGATATATTTTGCTTTTAAAATTATTTAAAAATTATTTAAAAATTCTAAAAAAAATTCTAATAATTATAATAATTTATTTTAAAGATATAAATGCTATTTAAATTATAAAAACGATATTTTAAAATCTAGAGCTTACAAATTTTCCTCCTTGAAAAATTTTGTCCTCGAAATTCATAAGGATAGAAGACTCTACAAAAATTCTAATATAACAAGCAATGCAAAGAATGACTAAGGCTACTATTAAGACTAACCTCTAAGGTATCAAGCGGAAACGGGTAGTTCTCTCGCGGCTGTTGGGTCGAACAAGTAAGGATACTTCTCCCTCATGTCTGACTCCCTCTCCCAAGTGGATTCTTCCGGAGAGTGACGGCTCCAAGCTACTCGTACTAAGGGTATAACTTTGTTCCTCAGCCTCTTCTCCCTCCTGTCCAATATCTCCACTGCATGCTCAGTGACTGCAAGGCTTGGTCCGATCTCCAACTCTGAATGATCTAGCACATGGCTGGGGTCTGGAACGTATCTCCTCAGCTGAGACACATGAAAGACATCGTGAACTCCCGCTAGGTTGGGTGAAAGTACAACCCTGTAAGCTACCTCTCCGATCCTGCCAAGTATCTCGAACAGCCCGATATATCTGGGACTCAACTTGCCTCCTCGTCCGAACCGGATCGTCCCTCTAGTAGGCGATACCTTCACCAGCACCATATCTCCGTCAGCGAACTCCATCGGTCTACGACTAGCATCGGCCCAGGGTTTCTACCTGTCCTGAGCGACTCTGAGCCTGTCTCTGATCATCCCGAACTTCTCTGCTGCATCCGTGATCATCTCTGGCCCAAGCATAACTCTATCCCCAACATCATCCCAAAAGAGCGGTGTACGGCATCGTCGTCCATATAGTACCTCAAAAGGTGATATACCGATGCTGGCTTGGTAGCTGTTGTTATATGAAAACTCTACCAAGTGTAGATTCCTCTTCCATGATCCGCCAAAGTCCAGCACACAGGTCCTCAGCATGTCCTCTAGCGTCTGTATCGTCCTCTCGGACTGTCCATCTGTCTGTGGGTGGTACGCTGTACTGAACTTGAGTCGACTGCCCAACTCTTCCTGTAAGCTCCTCCAGTAATGGGACGTGAATATGCTATCTCGGTCCGATACGATGCTCACTAGTACTCCGTGCAAGTGAACTATCTGTTGCATGTATAGCTCCGCCAACTTCTCGGTGGAGAGCCCCACCTTGAAGGGTATGAAGTGCGCACACTTCGTCAACCTGTCTACGATGACCCAAATGGCATCCTTTCCTCCTTGGGAACGAGGAAGCCCTGAGACGAAGTCCATCGTAATGTGTTCCCACTTCCACTCGGGAATGGGTAACGACTGTAATAGACCAGCTGGCCTCTGACGCTCCGCCTTGACCTGTTGGCAAACTAGGCATCTCGAAATAAAACGTGATACATCCCTCTTCATCCCGTGCCACCAAAGATGTTCCCGCAAGTCACGGTATATCTTGTTGGCACCAGGGTAAATAGAATATTGCGATCTGTGTGCCTCCTGCAAGACTGCCTCTATCAGCTCTCCCTTCGGTACGCACAACCGGCTGCCATGCCTCAAGGATCCATCATCTGCTACGGTAAAGTCATCTAGCAATCCAGCTAAAGCCTGGGCTCGAAGGCTGCGAAGGCTCTCATCTGTAGACTGTGCCTCCTTAATCTGCTCCATCAAACCTGACTGAATGTCTAGCGCCATCATCTGTATCACTGACCCTGGCCGAACCATCTCTATACCGAGCTTCTCCAGGTCTTCCCGCAAAAGCCGATCTATCATCAGATACCATGCCATCGGATGCCTGTTCAGCGCATCCGCCATCACATTTGCCTTTCCGGGGTGATACTGTAAATAGATGTCGAAGTCCTTCATCAACTCCAACCATCGTCTTTGCCTCATGTTCAGCTCTTTCTACGTGAACACATACTTCAAGCTCTTGTATTCAGTAATGATTCCACACGCTCTCCGTGTAAGTAGTATTTCCACAACTTGAGTGCAAAGATCACCGCAGCTAACTCTAGGTCGTGGGTAGGATAGTTCCGCTCATGAGTCTGTAATTGCCTAGATGCATAAGCAATCACTTTCCCATGCTGCTGTAGGACACATCCTAGCCCCTTTTCCGAATCATCGTTGTATATGGTAAAACCTCCAGACCCTGGAGGTAATGTCAGAACTGGAGCAGTCGTCAGCCTCCTCTTCAGCTCCTCAAATGCTTTCTGGCAGTCCTCTGACCAGATGTACTCTGCTTCCTTCCGTGTCAGTTTCGTCATGGGTTCAGCTATCCTAGCAAAGTCCTGGACAAACTTCCTATAATATCCTGTTAAACCCAAAAAGCTCATGATCTCTGAAACTGACGTCGGAGCCTTCCATGTCTCAATGGCAGCAATCTTCCTGGGATCCACCGAGATCCCCTCTCTAGTAACTACATGACCGAGAAACTCCACTCGGTCCAAAAAGAACTCATACTTCGACAATTTGGCATACAATCTCTCCTGCCTCAGAATCCCCAAAACTATCCGCAAGTGCTCTGCGTGCTCCTCCGGCATCTTCAAGTATACCAGGATGTCGTCAATAAATACTACAACAAACTTATCCAGATACTGGTGAAATATCTTATTCACCAAGTTCATAAAGACAACTGGCGCATTTGTGAGACCAAATAGCATCACCAAAAACTCGTACTGCCCGTACTTCGTGTTGAACGCCGTCTTCTGGATGTCTGCAGCCCTGACTTTCACCTGGTGGTAACCGGATCTCAAATCTATCCTGGAAAATACCTTCTCCCCACTCAACTGGTCGAACAAATCATCTATCCTGGGCAGAAGATATTTGTTCTTAATGGTGATGGTATTCAACGTCCGATAGTCAATGCACAACCGGACTGTACCATCCTTCTTAGGCACAAAGAGAACTGGCGCTTCCCATGGAGAAGCACTAGATCGAATGAAACCCTTTTTCAACAGGTCATCAATCTGCTCCTTCATCTCTACGGTCTCCTTGGGGTTCACTCTATAGCAAGCCCGGGATACTGGCGATGAACTCGGTACTAAATCTATAGTGAACTCCACATCTCTGTCAGGCGGAAGTCCTGGAAGATCCTCTGGGAATACATCCATAAACTCCCTAATGATAGAGTGTGGCGGTGCTATCTCCCCAACTGTCGCACAACAGTTTGGCTCTAGGCTGATCTTCGGCCCTGTCCTCCTGACACTGAATGGTGTCGTGTCTGGGGGACTGAACAGAATACTACCCTCATGACAGTCTATAGAGGCGTGAGCATAGCTAAGCCAGTCCATCTCGAATATGATATCATACCCGGGGAGTGGCATCACAAAGAACCGTCCCCTAAACTCTCTCCCAGCTATATTAATAGAGCATCGATAGATAGCTCTAATGGGTACTGGTCCGCCTCCCATCATTACTCTACTCATCTCCTCGGTAGATGTAGCTACTAAGTGGTGTTTATGTATAAACGCTAATGACAGGAATCTATATAATGCACTGGAATCAAATAAGCATAGAGCTAGAAAAGTATGCAAATAAATATGACCTGTGATGACGTCAGCCAAATAATCTGGCTCCCAAACCTGCTCTGGTTCTGCCTAAAGAGCCAGACTATAAGCCTTCCCCTGGGGTCCCTTCTGCTGCTGCAGATGTTGCCCAAACCTCTGCTGCTGAGTCGGAAGCGGCGGTCCTCTAGATGGTGATCCGGCACCTGGTACCCTCGCGGCTGGGCAGTCCCGAAGCTGATGGGTAGTAGACCCATAAGCTAAATACTGCCACAATCTCTTCCTACAGATGGAGAAGTCATGCCCTGGCCTCCTACAGAATGAACACACAGGTCTTCTCTGTTGTCGAGGTCCCGGGGCTCTAGCTGGTGGGGTTGGGTGATGAGGTGTGGGAAGACGGTAAGCCTGCTGGTGCGGTACCGGTACTCTCAGCTGGAAAGCCTGACGCTTGGAAGGTCCTTCGAGGTGTACAGAAGACGGCCTCTTGCAAGACTGAAGATGCTCCTCTATGCTCCGGGCCAACTCTAGGCTCTGGTAGTAGTCAGTCATACCGTTTGCCACTATAAGAATGCCAATGTCTGGAACTAGACCATGGCAAAACCTACGCATCATCTCCTCGGGGTCTGCAACTAGAGTAGGAGCGAAACGGCTCAAACGACTAAACTCTGCTGCATATTTATCAACAGAACGGTTCCCCTGCTGGATGTTCTGGAATCGTAGCCCCATGGCTACGCTAGCAGTGGTCGAGAAGAATTTTTTCTTGAACTGGGTCTTGAACTAATCCCAAGTGGCCTTCCCTCTCGCGAATAGCGGCTCATTTCGGAACCAAACTCCTGCCAAGTCTGTCAGCAGAAATCTTGCTGCCTCGACCTGGAGGTCACTCGACAACCTAGCTCCAAGGAGCTTCCTCTCTACCGAGTCTAGCCAGTCATCTGCTACTACGATGCCCTCAGTCCCTAAGAACTCCTTGGAGTTCAGACCCATGAAGTCCTTGATTGTCCCCGCTCTCTGCCGTGGTTCTACAGGTGGTGGGACCACGGTATGCTCCTCAGAACGCTCCATGCTTTGGCGGAGTAAGGTGTTCTGCTCCTGATGGGTCGTTAGGAACCCCTGGATCAGAGTGAGCAGTTGGTTCCCGTCGAGAGTGACGGAAGCCTGGACAGGTATAGTAATATGTTGTGGTGGGAGTATCGGGTCCTTATGGTTTAGTTTTCTGCTTGGTTTAGCAAGTGACTTAGGCTATGAGTTAGTAGCTATCTTGGATACTTGATTTGCATATACTTAGTTTGTTTATACCTAGAATAACTTGTTTGACCTAATTTAGACTTGTTAGACCTAGTTTGACCATAGTTGACCTAGGTTTGACTTTCAAGGTTGACCAAGTTGACCAAGAGTTGTCTTTGGTCTAGATTGACCTAGAATCATGTAGAATGCATAGTAGAACTTTATATTGCCATTTTGGACTTGTTGTGACTTGTGCTGTTCTGATTAGGAGCCAGACACCTCTCCTCGGACAGTATATTTACTTTGGACATTCAGACACCAGGCGAGTACATTCTCTGATCATTTCATATCCTGTATTAGGAGTATATTTCCTGCTTTAGATTACTTTACATGATGCTGACACGTTGGAAACACGGATTAGTACTATATGGATCTTGTTGTGCGATGTTATCCCCTTAGCGGATACATCGGGTATTCGTGTTCGTGTACTTTATCGTGAGCATCGTGTACTCCTTATATTCGTGACATTCGTGTACAAATCGTATGAAATCGTGTATATTCATGTATTTACATGATCTCGTGTGCGACTATACTTCGTGTGCAATAACATAACTTAGCTAGATCCTTGTGTATTGATTGGGACGGGAGAGTAGAAGTGGTTATGTAATCAATCCAGTAGATTACTCGTGTACAACCTCTGTAGATTACTCGTGTATAACATCGTGCGTTTACATAACCATCTTGTGCTCTAAATCACTAGACACTGTTAGTTCTCTATATACTGTAGCTATTTATTTACAGTCTTTCCTGTTTATCATATTATTCTTCAGTTTCTTGTATCTTACTCTCTAGCATGATTATATATCCTGACCTGCTATGATTTGTTGAGATGTACTGTGCTCGCTCCTGTCCTGACTGGACCTGTTGATAAATTTTACAGATAGCCTGGAGGTTGCCTGCTAGCCTAGAGGAGACACAGTAGAGGTTGTATAGATAGCTAGGGTTTGCTTATAGCTTATTTTCAGTTATCTTGAGTTGTATTTATTTTATGGATTACTGTATTTGAGCTTTGAGATGTATTTCTGGGTTGGTGTATCTTAGATACTTAGACTTCTATCTGCTGTATCTCTTTTGGATTTCATGTTTATCTATCTTCCATTATGCTCTACCTTAGATGTGATTGAGTTTACATTCTGCTATATCACCCCCATTCGGGGAGTATAAACTGCTTAGCCTTATACTGTTAGATGCATGAGACCTAGGACAGCGTTCTACCGCCGACACTGCGGCGTAGGCTGGACGTACCCACGTCTCGTGCCCTTACTCTAGGGTGCGGGTCGTGACATGGGAGTATCGGGTCCTGCTGGGACTGTGATGTAGAAGGTGGTGGAGGCATCTGGGTTGGTGGATTTGTGGAGTGGGGGAGTATGGTAGGTGGAGGTGGAGGTGCATCGGTCAACTGGTCAACCGATTGGATGGGAAGTGTGCCATTTTCAGGTATGGTATACTGGAATGAGCGGGTGAGCACCATCTAATAAATAAAAGAACTTATAAGGACTCTCTTAAGTAAATAATCATAAACAAGAAAATCCAATTGTAATAGCGAGCATATGATGTGATGTGTTTCCTATGTTGCAATCCTAGTAATCCTCTAGGTGTCCTAAGCGTCATTCCTAGTGTTGTCTAGTTATCTTAAGTTCCTAATTGCATGCATGCTTGGTACAATAACGTAACCAAACAATTTAGTCAGGACCTGCATGGGCCACCACTAAAAATATGTCACAATCCGCTACCCAAATTGTTGGGCCGGGCCGAGTCATGTCCAGCCCACGCTTGAGATAAAACGAAGTAAGCTGTTCTAAAGACAAATAAGATAAGACCAAAGTGTTCTAACAGTTCTATATGTAATAATGAGTCAGAATATATCCAAACACAAAATTATCTCGTATATAAGTATGCTTCGAGTACAAGTCCAAAACGTAAAACTGGATACAGGTTCAGTTACAAAATACGTAGTCTAAAACATGACTACTCTCAAAAGTCCTAAATAAATAAACAACTAGACGACTTTCTCCGCAGGTACATCCTCGTAAAGTATAGCCTGGTCCTCGGCAGCAATCCCATAATAGGAATCACAAAGCAACTCCTCCTCAGTAAGTATACCTACAACGTTATCCTGTCAGGACGAGAGCAAGTACTGATTCTAGCAAACTAAATATACGAAACATAAAATGAACAGGAGAGTAATGAACAGGAATCATGTCATATCATAATCTATCATGGCAATGACACATATGTCATAGAGACAGATGTATATGTAATGTTTAAAACTGTAGCAGGTACGTGATCGTCAATAGGTGTACAATGTGCAGGGACACATAATAAAATATACTTCCGTACAAGTGTAAAGGCGATAGATGTACATACGCATAAATACAGCTTTGAGATAAAGGCCTACGGTACAGCAACATGTAAAATAAAACTTTGCTCGGTACGATAGAGGGGGCATGATCACGTACTCAACTATCAGTTTCCCCATAACCCAGATTCTAAACATTTGAGAGATATAAAAACTGTCCTAAGCATGGTAGGGACTGAAAATAATACAACATGTGAAGATTCAACTTGTTATCCCAAGGATCAGCATTTAACATGGTTGGATCACAGTTCATTGTTGCAACAGTATGTAAAGTTTGTAGAGGTACTTGCCTTTAGCAAAGCAAGGTAGTGATAGAAATGCTATAGATGCCTGGTGACTCGTCACTGTAGAAATAATATATAAACTTAGTTTTCATACTAAGTTAAACACTAAAACACTAGTTGTGTGACATGACTTTCTGACTGGACACCTAGCCAAATGATGACTTTAGCATAGGAGACTAATGTAGGGTGACACAATACCCAAACTAACTTTCTAAGGCTTTTACACTAGTGTAGGGCGAGGTCCAATACTACAATAACTCAAATCAACACAAATATTGTAAGTCGTAACTATTCAATAAATAAATCAGACATTACACTATGTTCCAACAATTTTTGAGGTAGACAAAAAGCTCAATTTTACATAAAATGACATACAAAAATGATCCTTGTTAACTATAGAAATTTATACTAATTTTTCTGGAATTTATAAACCCTCATAGATATTTTTAAAAATCAGCAACATATGTATCCTGACAATGAGTTCTGTTTTTCTAATTTTATAAAATACCAAAATTATTTATTAAAAGCTGGAAAAATTATATTAAATTAGCTAAATTAACATAGTATTTAAATACAATTTTTCCCAAATTTTTACAGCACTTAAAATATATATAAAAATTCAAAAACAGCAAGTAACAATTTCTGGAAAATAATTAATTAACTATTTACTATTTTGTCCACGTCTTCAAAATTGAACCGAAGTCTAGATACGGGACCCAAAACCATGAATCAAGTCCAATATGACTTGTACAGACTCTGAATGTATTAGACATATTTGGGCCCAAAACCCATGCTAGGTTTGGACTTCAAATGGCCATGATTAATAAAATACAGTAACTCAAATATAAATATTAAAGTATTTTAATAATATATTTAAAGTGGTAAAATATACAAGTCATAAAATTACCTAATAAAATAACTTGTGAATTTATACATAATAATATTTTGAACAAAATTGTATTTGATATATATATATATATATATATATATATATATATATATATATATATATATATATATATATATATATATATATATATATATATATATAAAATAGTATATATAATAATATATATATATATATATATATATATATATATATATATAAACATAAATACATAGGCATATATACATATATATATATATAAAAATTATATATATATATACATATATATATATATATATATATATATATATATATATATATATATAAAACAATATATATATATATATATATATATATATATATATATATATATATATATATATATATATAATAAAACAATTAAAAACAAAACAAAACAAAACAAAAACAAAAGGGGTGCTCGAACTCGGGCTAAGGGAACAAGGGGCTCAACATGGCTCGGGCTGGCCACGGGGTCAGCTCAAGTTATGTGACAAGGATAGGGTTAGTTTTATTATGGTTTAGGTTAATGGGTTTTAAACCCGATAGCAGGCTAGTAAACCTGTTAACCCTTAGTCCTGTGTCTTCGTGTCCAGACAGTTTGGGACACGAAGACACATGAGTCCAGTGTCCTGGGTTTGTACGACTCCTACGACACGAGTTTTTCGTGTCTGAGTCCACCATCACACTCATCGACACAGGTCGAGTCTCCTACATGAAAACGCAACACAACAGCGAAGTAAAAACGAAAGGACACGTATGTGTCCGGCGCCAGGAGGCTGTTGGGGGTGCTAGCGGCGGCCGTAGGCGTCGGGTCGGTGGCGAAGGGTGGCGCTGGCCTCTGCTCGTCGAGGCGAGCAAGTTGGCAGTGGTTGGGGCGGTTGACGTGGGCTGTAGGCGTCGGGCTGGCCAAGGCAAACTCCGGCGAGGTTGGTCGGAGAAGACAGGTGAAGGGTGGTGGCTAGGGCGGTCGTAGTGAAGTCTAGGGTTAGGGTTCGTGGTCGGGGGCTTTTATAGAGTCGAGGAGGCGGTGGAATTAGGGCTAGGGTTAGGAAAATTAGGGTTTAGGGTTAGGGTTTTGGCCGGGGTTAGCCGGAGATGGTGGCAGGAAGGCGGTAGTCGGGTTAGGGTTTTGCAGAACCCCCCCCCCACCCCCCCCCCCCCCCCTAAATAATTGGTATTGCAAAAAGTCCCGCCGTCTTGCTCTGTGCAAATTTTTATTTGCACAGTCAAATCGAATTTTGCAAACCATGATTAAAACAATTAAAACAATTACAAATTGATATTAAAATAATTTAAATAATTACAAATGATATATTTTGCTTTTAAATTTATTTAAAAAACATTTAAAAATTCTAGAAAAATTCCTAATAATTATAATAATTTATTTTAAAGATATAAATGCTATTTAAATTAAAAAAAAATGATATTTTAAAATCTAGGACTTACAGCAGCTGATAACGATTGTGTATACCTTGCTATACCATCTGGCTATGTTTTGTACAGCCAGATCTCAAGAACATTTTGACTAAGCATTTGGGACTGCTTTATCTTACATGTTCTCTATTATTACTTCTTGTTTGAATAATTGAGACAATAGATGTTGAGTAACCCTAGCGAGACCACCCCCTCGTCTTTTAGACAGCATTGATCGTATTATACGGTATTCATCTACCCGTAATACGTAGCTGGCTGAGTCACTCCCCCTCTCTCCGGTATTCTGGTTCTGGGACGTGACAGTACACGGCTAAAAACTGTCATAAATGACATTTTATAACGCTTTTTTGTAAGCCCACAACCGTTATGAAAACCAGTGTTATAAATGTTTACTAAAACTGTTATAAATGATCTACTCTTATATGACACTTATTTCCTGAAAACGTTATAAATAATACAACTATATATAACACTAAATATTTAAAGCGTTAAAAATATGTTTCATATATATAACACATTTATTTCAAAGCATTACTAATAAGGAAATATATATAATGCTTTCAAATTATTCTGGAATTCACACATATATATATATATATATATATATATATATATATATATATATATATATATATATATCACATGTCAAAGCGTTATAAAAGAAATGGTCAATATTAATCATTTCCAAAACATTCATTCTAAGGAGACAACATAAATTATGAAATTTAACAAACATTTGGAACATTCCTTTTGATTAAAATATCTCATTCCAATTTGTACATAATATCACCATCTTAATTATATTTCTTTATCAACACAAAATTGTTGACATCCCTTCAAAACTGTCAACACGTACAACCCTCAAAACGATCAAAAGGAGAAACTTGAGAATCTTCGATTCTACAACCTACAAATAGAGGTACAATAAAATGTTATAATCTTCAACACCAAAATTTGTTTAAATACCGCAAATACGGCATGCAAAGTTACGAACCTAGAACGAGCACCAAACTCGCCGTCTCCTATAGCATACTATCTGCATTTGCAAAAAAACTGAGAAATTATCCAATGTAATGGGAGAATGGTATAAAGATATAAATCGAGGAAAAAATGATAAAAAACTGAGAAATTATCCAATAAACTGAGAAGTTATAATCTAACAATAGTTCAGTCCAAAAAACTATGAAGTAAACTGCAAAATTTTCTCAGTTTTTTTCATACATTCAAAAAAATGGAAGAAAAGAATTCTGAGTCTCAACACAATTAAAAAAACGTACTAAGTTGTTGCATAGTTTGGAGAAAAAGCACTGGCAGATGAAAGTTCATGTTTTAGTTCTTCTTATCATCTCCATGCATAGATGGTATCAAAATTTATGTAACGGAGATGGAAAGGGACTCAAGATCCTACTTTCCATTAACGACTTTAATACTTTGAAATTTTGAAATGCAAAAATGATATTTACATAACTACATCTTACCGACCATGGATGGCAACGCATAACGACCATTCATCCTCTAACTCCTAAATAGTCAACTTTTAAGTTATCCTAATTAGAAACAACATGTACCAAAAATTACTGCAACCACTTGATGTATAAACCAGCAAAATGGGTCTTAACGATGTTGGCCTCATCTGAAGCACCAGCCTTCTCTCTCCTGATGCAACTTGTTCAGTAACCTTTTGACACTTCAACCACTTTTGATCTTCGACTTGTTTCTCCATCTTCATAAATTGAAACTCAAAGACGAAGGAAACAATATTTTACTTCTCCTGTTCGAGATACTGACACAATGGAGCAAAAGAATAGCACATGAAGATGAATCATCAAATCCTTACATATATAATCCTCCTCCTTTTTCATTTGCTTTCCAGTTTCTGTGATAGAAGCTCATTTCTCAAACTCCAAATTATAGGAGAGATGATGGGCATCGAATCTTCGCTTTTTTATTCTCCTAAAAAAATAGAACCAATTCTATTAACATAACTAAACTAGAAAAGTGAATGCAACGAAGAATAGTGTTAATAAAGAAGAAAGTTCATAACTGGTTCAACAACGCAAATGATATCTACAAGAGTACTGCTTCAAACGAATAAGAAACACAAGAAACTGACTGCATGTTGATGAACTGCCCTGGCCAATGAAAGAATTCCCATGCTCTTTAGCACCTGCAGTTAAAATAAATAGCTTTGGCTTTGTTTTACACACAAGTTCATTCACTTTCTTAGCCCATTTTATATCCACATGTACATGCACATTAATGCTCTTGAATAAACTGTTGAAAACTCCATACCCTGGAAAGCAACGTATAAACCAGCATAATGGGTCTTAACCTTGTTGGCCATTTCTTCATGCACTTACTCAGAATAATTTTGACATAAGTAAACAATAAATATAAAGGTGTAACAATACATAAGAAATTACCATATCAAGGTAGCCACTTTCTTAAAAATTAGCAAAAATATAATAAAAACATAGTGAAAGCATAATAAACAAAAACAAATGTATTTCTTAACAGGATAGAAATACAAGACAATTTAAATAGCCTAAAACGTAAACAACATGAAAAAGTAAAAGTACAAAAAAGGAGCATAGTAATATAAATTGCAAAGACTTACTTCCACAGTGCGTAGCAACCTTTTCATCTTCAATATTGTCCTGAGAATTAAGAGAATCACACATAACAAACGGACACACTTCAAAACACTGCATATGACTACTCACATGTTTTTCCAGTACGTGCAGCTTTCTCTTTTTCTGCATTTCTTTTATCATCAAGCCTCCGAATTTTACCAACCCATGATGATATCTCTGAAGCATCATCAGATTTTTTTTTTTCTTCCTAAGTCTATCTTTGCTTCATTCTGGAAATAAAAAGTAATCAGAGACTTAAGTGCACAAAACACTTGCAAAATAGGATGTTTTATACTTTTATAAACTTCTACAGAAGTACAATATCTTCAACTTGAAAACAAAAACCAGAGAGAAATATAAAACAATGGTTTCCTCAGCATATGATCACTCGATCATAAATAAGCACAAAAATAAACTTACTTGACTGAATTATAAAAATAAGAGATGAAAAACAATGACAACAAAGCCTTAGGCTCCATTAAGAGTCTTTACTCTGAAATTAGCAGCTATCATATTGTCCTAGAAATGTTACATGAATCCCTTGTAACATTGCTACCCATAGGAATAACTCGCTTATCGTATCACTAAAGGTGGTATTAAAAGACCAGGTCAAATAGAGAACAAACAATATTATGATAGCATATCATCGACTACTAGGAAATACCCGTGAAATTGTCATGGATGCATTTGCAGAGTAACATTCTTAGATTTACAAAGATATTGAATTACAAGTGCTCTTTTCCTATGTCATATGAGTTCATTTGTCTACCATTTCTCCACTATAGAATGAACCATTGCATGGAGAGGAACAAAACATGTCTGTAGCAATGTGTAATTTTGAGAATTCAGCTCCATTAGCTTCCATGAGTGCAGAAATAGTTTCATCTTTTCCAAAATCTGAATAACTAATCACACAACATGTGTGAACTAAGTCATAAAACAAGTTAGAATTATTTTCTGGTAGCTAGAATAAAAATATTATGGTTTACAGCTAATATTGCACCTGAAAAATACATTTTCCTATGGGAGGTAAATTTTCATATCGGAGGCATCATGAACATTTGTTATAAAACAAATTATTAATTAGGAGTCATACTGGTGAATAACATGATCACACCAAGCAGTACAATCATACAAAAAGACTTGCATAATCTAAATCATGCGAATAAAAAAATTTATTAAAGAGCCAATTTTCTAATACCTTTCAATAATACAAGTTGCATAGCCATATACATTAGCTGAACTAGTTAAGTGGTGCATCCACACTTTTTGTCATAAAAACTGTAGGATTCAATCAAGTTAATATGAGAAATGAAAGAAGAAAAAAAGTTCTCAAATTATTGAAGAAAAAATACCTGATATGAAACTTAGAAGAATATAACAACTGTGAGCACAGCTCTGATCTTGGTTTTGGGCTCTGTCAATATAACAACTGTGAGCACAGCTCGCAACAAAGCGGGCAGAGAAAATATAGATTAACAGCAATATCCTCAGGTAACGTCTAGCAGATAACTGAGATTTTTTTCAATATTTGGATAACAAATAATCTGGACTTTAGGAGCCCAAGGAGCATTTGCTTTTACCTATCAAAAGGCTTTCTGCCAGTCAAGAGTTCCAACATGACTACCCCAAAGCTGTAAACATCACTCTTCAGACTATATTGCCCGGGAGCACTATATCCACAGCCCATACTATGATCTAATGTTTGCGAGTTTTTCCAAGTACATAAAACAGTAAAAATGTTTCCATTTCAAATTGGAAAAATATATGGAACACATCCTGCCTTACAAAAATTCTAGATTTGGAGAGTACTGATGGTTAATAGTCCACTTTGGAAAGGAGAATGCATAAGTTTTCAGTCTGATTTAAGTCCATGGCTTCATCTACTTTTAGGGGCTGCTTTGTGCCTGTAATTGGTAAATACCTTGCAACGAATGCTGCAGGAATCGATGTATGTATTACAGCTTTAGTTGCATTAATGGCTCCATTTACAGCCAACCAAACACCAAACTTGTTGTAAGTGCCGCAACAAATATTTGCTGCAGAATTGATGCAGTGCTATGAACCAAATTCATTTGGAATAGTAAGATATGGCACAACTTACATTTCTAAGAGTAACATATTATTGATAGGTCATTTGACTAGAAGCACAGTTAAGCACAAATATCAGTTGTGAAAAAGTTAAAGACGATGCTCAATCTATTTTCTTAGGGTAACAAGTCATCTATAGTCATTTGACCCACCAACAAGGAGACTTGCACTTAATATGACTTTTCATTTTCATGTTGAAACAACACAATTTAGAAAGAAAAAAAACCTAGTTATATACTCAAATATAAGAATGAATTTTTCAATGTCTTGAATATAATAAGTGTTATATAATATCAGGTTTATTACCATGATTTTGGACTCTGATATTCCAAGTCTCTATCAAATATTGCAGATAAGTTTTGAATTATTTCTTCTTCTCTTTAAGCCCTTCTATCCACATGCCTAACAGAATTCATTATTAGCATTTGAAAATTTCAATGTTGCTAAATTAATCAAGATTTCACAATGAGACATATAATATGCTTCACTGACTATCGCTTATAATGAAGTTAGTAAAGGTTCATGCATGGGCAAATAAATTTTCTAGTGGCTCAAGAAACCGTTCTGACTTGCAAAATGCCATTGAAAAGAAAAGAAGTTACAAGAAAGCATTCGTCCTTTCTTTTCGTTGAAAATAAACAAAGTTACAAGAAAGCATTTGTTATGTTCATACAAGATGTTCGTAACTTAAAACGGAGCTTCACCTTTCATGAACTTCATGCCATTAGAAACTATCAACATACCTAGTTCATCGATGATCAACGAATATTCTCAGCATGTAGTTTCACTCATAACCCAATTCCTGAAAACACAAAATCGTAAAACCAATCATGAGTCCCCATCAAAAGACAAAATTTCCACACAAAAAACTCGGACAACCTCATTCAGGAATTAACTCAAACAGGTTACATGCATTCATTCATTCCCACAACATATATATAGATTCTTCGTTTTTCAGTTTGCTACAATCAAAAAACGTATCCATTCGTTCCACTCATATTGTCCAAAATAGAAAGTAAAGGTGGTGCTACCTCGGTTATAGCAAAAATGCTATAGCAAAAATGTTATAGCAAAAACTATTGTTTAATTTGTAACGGTGTCAAGGTGGTGCAAAAATGTTATAGCAAAAATGTTATAGCAATAATATGTGCACTTAAATGTTATAGCAAAAACTATTGTTTAATTTGTAACGGTGTCAAGGTGGTGCAAAAATGTTATAGCAGTAATATGTGCACTTAAATGTTATAGCAAAAACTATTGTTTAAACAAAGTTACAAGAAAGCATTTGTTTTTTCATTGTGTTTTTCCATCTCCAAACAACAAGCCGCTCCACTAAGATAAGTAGATATACTTTTAGGCCATCGATAAAAGTACAACATAAATTATTATGGGATATCACAATTTTGCCCGTTATGTGATGTCTTCTAACAAATTGCGTTGTGTCTTTATTATTGACCAATTTTTAGACAACTTCAATTCTTTCCTCAATTCTTTCTCTCTTTTTTAGACAACTTCAATTCTTTCCTCAATTATTTCTCTTTTTCTAGATAGTATATATGTTCTCATTTATTTATTTTTCACAACTCAGACAGTTTTCACCATATTTCTAGGCAGAAGTTACCGAAGTTGCGGTCGATGATGCAGTGCCAGGTGCCACCTTCTTCTTCACCCCATGCCTCTCGAATGCCTAAATCGAATCAAGAAACCTTTAAAAGAAAGCAAACAAAGAAGAAATTTCAAAGAAAAGAATCGAGGGAGAGCCGTACGGCTATGGCGCATTCGATGGCCTCCTTCTGCATCTCCTCGTTCATGTCCGCACTCTTTAGAATCACCTTCTTCGCCAAACACCCATCGGTCCCCGACGCGGCAGGGGCGGTGGCGACGGGCTTCGTCGGCGCTCTTGACGCCTCCGCCGCCGCCGGACTTCCGAAGCTCCTCCGCGGTCGGCTAGGAGTCTCCGGTTCTAGTGTTAGGTTTGTTATTGCCGGGAACGCCGGCGCACAATTTTTCGATGGAAAACTGAGAAAATGAAACAGTTGTAAAGACAACGTTTCTAATGCAACTCCTTAAAGAAGGTTTTGCAACAGAGATCCAGAAGGATTCTGCAAATTACGAAATCTAAAAAGATATCGTAATACACGAATAATCTAAAGAGATTTTCGTGATCGTAGCAAACTGGCAGTAGTGCCTTCTAAAAAGAAGATACTGACAGAACTGCTAAAGGCAACAGAAGGATGGCAGGCGAGAGATGGAATTGCTGGGATGAATTATCACCGTTGCTCAAAGCTTTATTCGCCCTCTGCGAACAGCTTCCAGGAACCAGCAAGGTTGACGGAAAACCTTGGAACACTCCTGCTCTTCTGACTCCTCGGAAGACGGCGAACTCCTCTGGCAATGGTACTCTTCTCTCTCTGTTTGAAGTAACAGAACTCACGCGTACTAAAAAGTACTAGTGTTTGTGTTAAACAACACGCTCACTACTCTGTTGTGTTAAAGAACACTTAGAGTTTTCTCTCTGGAATTCTGATTACTTCTTCCAACTGAGAGAGAGGAGAGAACCTGCATATATAGCCCACGGGACGGTTGCCAAGCAGTTGCCTGCACTTCAAGGTAGTGGCAGAATCACTCCTGAACATGCAGCAACTGCTGCAACCGTTTTCGCTCTAATATGCAGCCAGCCATACGCACATACGCACTCTACGCACACTGCGTACGCTGCGCACACTGCGTACTCTACGTACGCTGCGCACACTGCGCGCACTGGGCTGCGTACTGGGCTGCATAACTGGGCTCGCGTAACGGGCCGCGCAACGTGGTCGCGCAAGTGGCTCGCGCAACGAGCGCAACATAAGTGCACTATGCGCCTAGCGACGATGCTGACGTGCTAAGTGCAAAGTGCGCCAACAAAACGCCACATTACGCCTCATGAGCCCTTGAGCCCGAGTCCGAGCCCGAGCCCGAGCCCGAGTCCGAGTCCGAGTCCGAGTCCGAGTCCGAGTCGCTAAGCCCCAACGGGACTTAGCTCCTATGGAAATAAATTTCCCAAGAGCAAAAAGCTTACAGCTTATTAATTGTTGATTAAGCCGTTATACCATTAATAATTAATCCCACATGGCACACACCCATGTGCACTATATGTGCATCTCCATAAAGAGTAAAGACTCATATATATGGAGATACACATTCCTTTCTAGCCGATGTGGGACTAAAAACCAAAACAAAAGGCTATAAACCCAACAAGGTTTAGGGCAGGTTAGGAGTTTCTAGGGTTAGGGTTTGTGATACATTCCAATTCAATAAGCCATAGCAGTAGGCAGTAGGCCACTCTGTTAGCTCTGTTAAGCCTGTTTGATACAGACTGTAATTGATTGGCAGTTAATTGGCCGTTAGCCAGGTCAGCTGATTGGCCAGGTCAGCACCAACAGCTGGCATTCTGTTAGGCTTGCCAGGCCATTAGTAACTGCCTATAAGTAGCAGTAAGAAGAAGAACAATGTAGCCAATTTGTTGAGAGATTTCTCATTCTCCTTCTAATATTTCCCCTGTCAATTTCCTTTCCCTGCAATAAAATCAATCTGTTCTTCCCCAAATTCTTCTCAAACTTCTTCTGAATTCTTTACTTGTTACTGATCAAGCTGATATTATGGCACATTTGCTCAAATCACCTCCAGCTCCTGGTATGTCAGGAAGGGTACATACCAATTTGGTATCAGAGCAGCTCGAGCCGGTGGGAGAAGGAAGCAGAGAAGGAAGTGTGAGCCATGGCGGCTCTGATCGAGGAGGTCCAGAAGGAAGGAGATTACCTGTTGATGAGGATCGACTCACCTCTCTGGAGAACATAGTGGGAGCCTTGGCAGGTACTGTTCTGGATCTAAATAGTAAGTTTGATAAATTGCTGGATGAAATGAACAGATCTAGACGAGATCCTGAGCCTCCTGCTCGAAATTTTGCTAATATTCAAACCAATCCACCTGCCATTCCTAGTGGAGGCCAGTCATGGAGTTTAAATCCTTCACCTCGATCTTCCCATGGATTCTCCACTGATCAAACAGTTGGAGGACAAGGGTTGTACAACCCACCACTGCTAGCCACTCCTACACGTTTCAATACTCACCATGAGACCAACAACAACAAAAAACCTTCTTTGAGATTGAAATTACCTGAATTCAATGGGGAGGGGGATGTTGAGGAGTGGATCATGAGGATTAACAACTACTTCGATTTCTACAACACTCCTGAGTCGGATAAACTCAAAATCTGTTCAGTCCAGCTCAAGGAAACAGCAGCATATTGGATGAACTGGATAATGAAGATCAAGAATGGAATGATGCCTTGGGAAGACTTCTGCAGATCCATTCGAAGGAATTTTGGGCCCTCACAGTTCACAGATCATATGATGGATCTGAAATTACTGAAGCAGGACAGCACTGTGCATGAGTATAATTCATAATTTCAGAAAATTTCTAACAAAATTGAAGCCTTACCTGAATCTTGTTTGGTGAGCACTTATGTAGGAGGTTTGAAAGAAGACATCAGATATGAACTACAGATTGCAAATCCATCTGAACTCCTAACAGCCATACAACTTTCCAAGTTATATGAAGCAAGAAATCTGGCCATCAAGAGAAATTACAAAGGCAATTCTTATACTAACAAAAGCTATAATGCCACAGTCTATAGCCCTGCAGCAACCAATGTTAGTACAGAAACTTGGAAGCAACCAATGCCAAATCCCTCTTCTCAAGGTGTTGAACCTTCCACCCAAAATAACAGGGGGCAGACCAGAGCAACTATATCTCCTTCTGAAATCTTGAGGAGGAAGAATATGGGATTATGTTTCTTGTGTGATGAGAAGTGGTTCAAGGGTCATAAGTGCAAGGAGAAGAAGCTTTTCATGTTAGTAGCAGATGAAGAAGGAATGGAGGATGCTGAACTTCAGAGTACACCTGACAACCAAGTTACTTCCCCAGTTACTTCCCCAGAGCTTCGAAACAGTATGTTTCAAATTTTCTTGCAAGCATTGTCAGGTATCACTCATCAATCTACTATGAAGCTACAAGGTAGAATCAAAAATAAACCTGTCTTAATATTAGTGGACTCAGGTTCCATTCATAGTTTTATTGATTCTAATTTCTGTGAAAGGTTGGGGTTAGCTCCTCAAGACAATAAGTCATTTGAGGTAGTAGTGGCCAATGGGGATAAACTGTCTAGCAAGGGACTGTGCAAGGGAGTGAGCATTGAGTGTCAAGGACACAAAATCCTGGCAAATCTTCTATTATTATCCATCCCAGGTTACCAGGTGGTTCTAGGAGCTAATTGGCTCAGTACCTTAGGCACCATAAGCTGGAACTTCCAAGAACTGACCATGGAGTTTGAAGAGCAGGGTGTGTGGAAGCTACTCCAAGGGGTCAAGCCACAGAAGAATCACCTGCAAGAACCTGATGCAAAAGAGTTAAGGCAAAATTCTTATTTTTTCCTCATCCAATTATGTGCTTTGGAGGAGAATGCCCAGAAGCTATCTACTCAATCAGAAGAAGCTGAAGTAACCAGTCTACTTAATAAATATGCACACCTTTTTGAAGAACCCACAGCTTTACCTCCATAAAGACTTTTTGATCACAAAATTCCCCTCATTCCTGGAGCAGCACCAGTGTGTAACAGACCCTACAGGCACCCTTACCTGCAGAAAAATGAGATAGAGAGGCAAGTACGAGAAATGCTACAAACAGGTGTCATAAGGCCTAGTTGTAACACCCATATTCTGAATACGTATTTGTCAAGCTTGCATGTATTTCAGACCTGTATTTATTTTCTCGAATTTTGGCCTATACTTGTAATTGGCTTGACTTGCAGATTTTGGTTCTCGTAATTGGGTTTTAACTGGCTTGGTTTATTTTGTGGAGGAGAATTGGTTTGATTTGGTTTGGTTTGGTTTAATATGCATTGGAGCACTTTAACCAACACTCCACCCTCAACACACCACACCACCCCCATTAAATCCCACCTAACTTTTCTCTCTCCTCTTTACTTTCATTTATTTTCTCCATATTCTTCTTCTTCTTCCTCTACACAACACCATCACCCATAGGCAAGTGCACCTTGTCACCACATGAGAACCACTTTTTATTTGTCCATTAGCTAGATTAGGCCATGGTGATCAACATTAGAACTTGTCATTTTGTGATTTGGAGTTTCCATTGTCCTAGATCTAGGTTTTAACTATTTTCGGATTTACATGGTTTTGATCTATTTTGGTTGGATTTTTGTGGGTTTTGATGCTTCCATGTGGAAGAGAATTCAATTTTACTCAAGTTAGAACTTTGAAAATCTAGATTTGGCTTTGATTTGACTAAGATATGAAAGATTGAATTTTTGGATGTTCTTGATGTTCCTCTCGGCCTGGAGAAGAAGATCTACAGTCTGCGCTCTTTAGTGCAGCACTGAACCGCGCAGCCTCCCCGCGCCGCGCTCTTTAGCGTTGGTCGCTGACTGCGCAGCCTGGCCGCTGCCCGATTGCGCAACCAACCCTGCGCCATCGGCTCCTGCGCGCTTGACCCCTGCGCAGTCTGCATCCTGCGCCATCCATTGCCTGTGCAGTCTAAGCCTGCGCAGTCTGCATCCTGCGCCATCCATTGCCTGCGCAGTCTAAGCCTGCGCAGTCTGCATCCTGCGCCATCCATTGCCTGCGCAGTCTAAGCCTGCGTAGTCTGCATCCTGCGCCATCCATTGCCTGCACAGTCTAAGCCTGCGCAGTCTGCATCCTGCGCCATCCATTGCCTGCGCAGTCTAAGTCTGCGCACTTCGCAGCCTGCGCCAACCATTCCTGCGCAATCCAACCCCCTGACCCTTTGCGCAATCCATTGGCTCTTGGAGTTTTGGTTTTATTTCTTTAAGCTTGGCTCTTCTATAGCCCTGTATATTGATATTTTATTAGATATTTTATGCCCATTTTATATCCTTACGCCTTTTGTCATGAACTTGATTTTACTTAATATGTTTGGAATAACTATTGTACATGGCATGGTATGACAAGGAACTAGCAAACACGACAGTGACCCGTAGTGGTGCACTCCTGACATGACCAACCTGACATGATAGTGGCCCGTCGTGGCGCACTCCTGACAAGTACCCTGACATGATTTATCTTGATAACTTGTTAGTGGCCCGTGGCGGCGCACTCCTGACTTGACTTGACTTGTAACTTGTAACTTGACTCGTATAATCAACTTGACACCGTGGGTGTTCCTGCTTGCTTGCTTGTGCAATCCACTTGTCTTGTCTTGTATCATGTCTAGGACGTGACTCCCTGGTTCCCACGGTCAGTGATTCATACTGAATATGGATTAGGCTAATGACTAGATCAAACTATAGTTCATGAAGAATTTCCAGTCACAGGCAATCTCGTTATCTGGGCGCTCTTAATTGGACTTGTAGCTTGCCGACGAGTAGAGCACATTTCCAGCGCACTGTCATGTGTTGCACCCTCTAAGTCACCTAAGGGTATATCGTCTCCGGGGCGATGTACCCAACTATACTCTCAACCCGCGGAAGGATAACTGGATGGTCTGCAGGGCTTGGGACTGGGAAATTTTCATTGCATCTTGTTAGTAATTAGGCTTGTGACAACCCTAGTTAGTTAAAGTAGTAAGCCATAGTAATTGCTTGGCCGCTTGTGAATGGATGATGTCTAGCCCTGTCTAAGTCTTGTCTAGTCCCTGTACCCTGGTACTCTTGTACATGATTGTTTTACTTGCTTTAACAATAATTGGGTAGGGACAAGGAGATATTCAGGCGAAGGGTTACAACCCCGGTCCTTGTTTGGTTTACGGGTTGTAACCTGGCTTCCTGAATGGTTCCACGTCCCTAGTCGTTTATTGTCCTGACGTGCTCTTTATTATTTGTACTTTTATTTCATTTCTTATGTTCTGATATGCTGGCTTTTGTTCTTATTTCGTGGCCTCCTTTGTGGCACTTGCTCTTTCTGGGGTTTGACCCAGCTGGTTTTGTGTGGCCAGATTTCGGAGCAGCACCCGAGGATCTACCGAACCTCCAGCCCGATGGTGGCGACTAGAAGGAACCCGGGCTACGAGTGGGTTTTCTATTTTGTTTCGCTCACTCTATTGTAAATTATTCTTTTGAGGCGTTTAGCCGACGAGCACCTGTTAGCTCGATGCACTTTTACTTACTGTCTGCCTACGGGCTGTAAACATGATTAACAAATCCTAGGGTTGATCATGTATGACTTAACTCTTGCTAGTCCTAGCATTTTGTACGACTAGTTTCATGATCAGCTGATATGTAATATTTGGGACGCCTTTTATTGTATATTTGGTGGTCAAACATCTTATAATTATATTATTTGCTTGAGATTGAGACAGTAGGCTCGACCTTAAGAGACTGTTGGCTTGTAGTAAACCCTCATGTCTAGACAGCCGTGACCGTATAGTTGAGATGTATTCTATTTCAATATACGTAGCTGGCTATGTTTGCCCCTGCTCTCCAGTATTCTGGTTCTGGGACGTGACACTAGTAATAGTTCTTATTCTTCACCAGTACTCTTAGTGAAGAAAGCTGATGGTTCATGGAGGCTCTGCATTGATTACAGGAGGCTAAACTACAACACAGTGAAGGACACTTACCCAATTCCCTTCATTGAGGAGTTATTTGATGAACTCCATGGTAGTCACTATTTTTCCAAATTGGATTTAAGAGCAGGGTATCACCAGGTCAGAATGGTAGAAGAAGATGTGCACAAGACATCATTCAGGACTCATGAGGGGCACTATGAGTTCCTTGTCATGCCTTTTGGGCTAACTAATGCCCCATCAACATTCCAAGCACTGATGAATGCAGTCTTCAAAGAGTATTTGAGGAAATTTATTCTAGTATTTTTTGATGATATTCTCATCTATAGTGCCACACTTCATGATCATTACCAGCATTTACAGGCAGTGTTCAGCAAATTAGAAGCCAACCAACTGAAGCTAAAAAGAAGCAAGTGTTTCTTTGCACAGAAACAAGTGGGATATTTGGGGCATATAATCTCTGGTCAAGGAGTGGCAGTAGATCAAGAGAAAATTAAAGCAGTCCTAGAATGGCCTACACCCAAGACTCTCAAAGAACTAAGAGGCTTCTTAGGTCTTACAGGTTACTACAGGCGCTTTGTACAGGGCTATGGATCCTTAGCAGGTCCTCTCACTGACCTACTTAAGAAGAACTCATTTCTATGGAGTACTAAAGCTCAAGAAGCCTTTGAAAGACTCAAACAGGTACTCACTCAACCCCCTGTTCTAGCAATGCCCAACTTCTCTGAAGAATTCACTTTAGAATGTGATGCATCTGGTCTGGGAATAGGAGCTGTGTTAATGCAGGCAGGAAGGCCCATAGCCTATCTCAGTCAAAACCTCAAGGGCAGGAACCTTACACTTTCTACTTATGAGAAAGAAATGTTGGCCATCTTGTTGGCAGTGAAAAAATGGCACCAATACTTATGGGGAAGGAATTTCCTTATCAAGACTGATCACAAATCTTTGAAACATCTGTTGGAACAAAAAGTTCATACTGAAGCTCAATACAAATGGATCCACAAGCTTCATGGATATCAATATAGGGTGGAGTACAAAAAAGGGAAAGAAAATGAAGCTGCAGATAGCCTATCAAGAAGGGGGGAAGCTGCACTAACTGCTATCACTGTAATAGCTGCAGATTGGATTGACAATTTCAAACAACAAATGGCAGACTCTGAATACTACAAGAAGAAGTTAGCCAAATGGGAACAAGGTAAACTTGATCCCAACAAATATACTCTCAAAAATGGTCTGCTATATTACAAAAATAGGCTTTTCATAGACCCTGATTCAAACTTTATCAAGGAGATGTTGAAAGAACATCATGACATGTTGCAAGGAGGGCATTCAGGGGTGGTTAAGACCTTACACAGACTGAAAAGAGTTTGCTATTGGAAAGGAATGAAGAAGATTGTCCAGGAATATATAAAATCATGTGACATCTGTCAGAGGAACAAGGGAGAAAACTTATCCCCTGCAGGTCTTCTCCAACCATTACCTATCCCAAATAGAGTGTGGGAAGACATCTCCTTGGACTTCATTAAAGGCCTGCCACCTAGCTATCACAAAACAACTATAATGGTTGTTGTTGATAGGCTCTCCAAATATATACACTTATTTGCATTAAGCCACCCTTATACAGCAGCAAATGTAGCTCAAATTTTTCTAGAAGGAGTGTTCAAACTTCATGGAATGCCAAGATCTATGGTTTCAGATAGAGATCCTGTCTTCACTAGTCAATTTTAGAAGGAATTTTTCAACCTACAGGGCACCCAACTGAGGCACAGCACTGCATATCACCCCCAAACTGATGGCCAAACTGAGGTAACTAACAGATGCATAGAAGGCTATTTGAGATGTTTTTGCAGTCATAAACCTAAGGAATGGAGTAAACACTTACTGTGGGCAGAGTTTTGGTTTAATACCAACTGGCATTCTGCCACTAAGACTACTCCCTTTGAAGCAGTATATGGGAGAACCCCTCAACACTTGCTCACCTACATACCTGACACCACTCCAGATCCAGAAGTTGCTGAAGCTATTCTATCCAGGGACAATGCACTCCAGTTATTGAAAGATAACCTCCAAGTGGCACAAGATAGGATGAAGAAAATGGTGGACACACATAGAACTGACATGAACTTTGATCCAGGAGATTGGGTCTACTTAAAATTGCAACCTTATAGGCAAACTTCAGTGGCACAAAGAAGGCCTCAGAAGCTATCCCCAAAGTATTTTGGCCCTTACCAAGTGGCAGCAAAGATAGGGACAGTAGCCTACAGGTTGACACTTCCTGAGGGATCTCTGATACATCCCACCTTCCATGTTTCACAACTCAAGAAGCACAACAGCCAAAATGTTAGCATTCAAGCTAGACCACCTAGCCAAATTGAGGAAGCTGTACTGGAACCAGAATGGATTCTCGACAGGAGGCTAGTGTAGAGAAGGCAAAAGGCAGCTGTGGATTTACTGGTTCAATGGAAGGACTGCTCTGAAGACGAAGCCCAATGGGTACATTATGAAGACTTCATCAAGAATTATCCACACTTTGACCTTGAGACAAGGTCAAAATGAGGAGAGGGCAATTGATACATTCCAATTCAATAAGCCATAGCAGTAGGTAGTAGGCCACTCTGTTAGCTCTGTTAAGCCTGTTTGATACAGACTGTAATTGATTGGCAGTTAATTGGCCGTTAGCCAGGTCAGCTGATTGGCCAGGTCAGCACCAACAGCTGGCATTCTGTTAGGCTTGCCAGGCCATTAGTAACTGCCTATAAGTAGCAGTAAGAAGAAGAACAATGTAGCCAATTTGTTGAGAGATTTCTCATTCTCCTTCTTCTAATATTTCCCCTGTCAATTTCCTTTCCCTGCAATAAAATCAATCTGTTCTTCCCCAAATTCTTCTCAAACTTCTTTTGAATTCTTTATTTGTTACTGATCAAGCTGATATTATGGCACATTTGCTCAAATCACCTCTAGCTCCTAGTATGTTAGGATGGGCACATACCAGTTTGGGGTGGAAGGAGGAGAAGGGATTTGGGGAGAGAGAGAGAGAGAGGGAAAGAGAGTTAAATGAGGGAAGTATGGAAACTTTCGGGCGGAAGAGGAAAATTGAACAAACAGAACCTCGGTGGGATCTCCTCCCTACACGAAGAAGGATATAGTTGGGCATGCTATTTTGGAATTTTTTTTAGAGAAGTAGGTGATAAGACTCCATCTTAGCTCACTCTTACATCCGCTGCAACCTGCAACTGAAGAAGTTGCTGCAACTGAAGAAGTGCAACTGAAGAAGCCCCAGCCAGCCACAGCCATCCAGCCTAGAATCTGCAAGCTGCAACGGAAGCAATTAGTCAGCAATTAGTGGAAGAAAAAGCTGACTCAGCATACTGAGTCAGCAACCTTGTAACTGTCCTTAACTACCTATAAATACTGATGATGAATATAAGAGCAGTAGAGAAATTGTATGCTACTTTCCTGCAAATTTTCCTTTGAATAAAACAGTTACAGCTTCTTCTTCTTCCTCTTTATTTTCTTGATTCTTCAGTAAGGGTTTCTCGAGGAAGCCATGGCTTCCCAAGCCCCAACTCCTTCCAATTCGAGTGTGAATGGAAGAGGAGTTAACAATTTGGTATCAGAGCGCGTTCGCGAATCTAGTGGCGAGAACGAAGGGATCGATCCGGTCGTTGTCCCCAGTTTGAGAGGAAACCCTCCTCCACAGGAAGGAGAAAGAAGGTTCCAAGCCATTGAAGGTACAATCCATACTTTAAACTCCAAGTTTGATCGATTAATGGAGGAATTAGCAAGATCAAGAAGAGGGTTTGATTTTCCCCAAATGTCCCCAAACATGATGGCAACTTCCTTTCTCCCTCACCCCACATTGGAAGCACCACCCCTAATGAGCACACCTCATGCTCAACCGAGTGTCTCCCAAATTCATGGAGGAATGTCAATTGGAAATTCTCTTAGCAACAACATTGCCAGTGTTCCAATAGCCATGACCATGCCATTTTTTCAAACACCTATAGCTCCATTAACCCCCGTGCCTGGGTTTATGTCGACTGCTATGGGGGGACAAGTCCCCACCCAAGGCTTTATGCCACCTGCAATGGGAGCACAATTCCCTGTACCAGGTTTCATGCCAACTGCCATGGGGCGAACACATAGTGGTGGTAATCCACATACACATAGGAAAATTCCTGTGAGTCTTCAGCAAAGCACTGCACATGAACAGACAGGAAACAAGCCCACTTTGAGGCTTAAATTCCCAGAATTTGATGGTACAGGAGATGTAGAGGACTGGCTCATGAGAGCAAATCGTTATTTTGTATATTATGGAGTAGTTCAAGATGGAGACAGGTTGAAGGCCTGTTCAGTACAACTCCAGGGGACAACATCCTACTGGTATGATTGGGTGATGCAAGTTAAGGAAGGATTCATGACCTGGGCAAGTTTCTGTAAAGCCATCAAGTCACAATTTGGTCCTTCCAAATTTACTGATTACATGATAGACTTAAGACTCCTCAAACATGAGACCACTATGCAAGATTATGATTTGAAGTATCAAAGGGTTTCTCAAAGAATTCAAGGAATGTCTGAAAAATGTCTGGTTAGTCACTACATAGGTGGTCTAAAAGAAGACATTAGATATGAAGTTCAGCTTTCAAATCCTGAAGATTTAACTGCTGCCATGGAAATGGCTAGACTCCATGAAGCAAAGATAACTGCCATGAAGAAGACATACAGAAGCTCATTCCATGGGAACAGATCAGGGTATAGCCAAGGGTCTGGAGACTTCATAAATACTCAGGAACCTGGCAGAAAGAATCCTTCACAAACTGTCACAGGGGGAAATTCCATTCCTGCAGGGAAACCAACATCCACCATATCCCCAAGTGAGCTTTTGAGAAGGAAGAATCTGGGTCTCTGCTTTTTATGTGAAGAGAAGTGGGTAAGGGGGCACCAATACAAAGACAAAAGATTATGCATGTTAATTGTAGATGATGAACTTACAGAACAGGAAGAGACAGAGCAGGAGGGACAAATTCAGAACCAAGAAGACAGTGCCTTTGCTATCTCTCTCCAAGCTCTGTCAGGAGCATTAAATCACTCCACTATGAGACTCAGAGGTACTATTCAAAATAAACCAGTAATCATACTAGTAGATTCTGGGTCAACACATAGTTTCATTGACTCAAAGTTCAGTGAGAGGTTGAATCTGCCTGTGCATGATAATAAGCCCTTTGAAGTGTTAGCAGCTAATGGGGACAAATTGACAAGCCAAGATATGTACAAAGAAGTGTTGATAGAATGCCAGGGTAAGAAGATCTCAGCAAGTTTGTTGCAGCTTCCAATAAGTGGCTGCCAAGTTGTGTTGGGAGCCAATTGGTTGAGCACCTTGGGGGATATAGTATGGAACTTCCAAGACTTATCTATGAAGTTCAATGTTAAAGATGAAGTTCAGCAGTTCAAAGGAATTAAAACAGAAGACCAGCAGTGGACAGAACCTGTTAACAAGGATTTCAGGCAGAGGGGTCAAGTCTTTGTGATACAATTATGCTCACAAGATGTCCTTCTTGACAGTCAGAAAAAACTCAGTGAGGAACATAGTGCAACAAAATTAGACAAGATTCTACAGGAATATGGGGAGATTTTTGAAGAACCAAAAGGCTTACCTCCAAAAAGAGACTATGATCACCAAGTGCCTCTAGTTCCTGGAGCCCTACCTGTATGTAATAGACCCTACAGACATCCATATACTCACAAGAATGAGATTGAAAAGCAGGTGAGGGAAATGTTACAGTCAGGTATTATTAGACCAAGTAACAGCTGCTACTCATCACCAGTGATCTTGGTGAAGAAAGGAGATGGTAGTTGAAGAATGTGCATTGATTACAGATCCTTAAATCAATATACCATCGAAGATAAGTTTCCTATTCCTTTCATTGATGAACTGTTTGATGAATTGCATAGGGCTACAGTTTTTACTAAACTGGATTTAAGATCTGGATATCACCAGGTCAGAATGAAGGAGGAGGATGTACATAAAACTGCTTTTAGAACACATGAAGGGCATTATGAATTTTTAGTGAAGCCTTTTGGGCTCACAAATGCCCCCTCAACTTTCCAAGCCATGATGAATGATGTGTTCAGGCTTTTTCTAAGGAAGTTTGTCCTCGTTTTCTTTGATGATATACTAATATACAGTAAATCCAAAGAGGAACACTATGAACATTTGAAGTCAGTCTGCCAGAAGCTAGTAGACAACCAACTCAAGGTTAAGAAAAGCAAGTGCTCTTTTGTTCATGATCAAGTGAAGTATCTGGGATATGTCATATCTGCAAGGGGAGTAGAGGTAGACACTAACAAAATTAAAGCAGTAGAACAGTGGCCTACTCCACAAACAATCAAAGAATTAAGAGGATTTTTAGGGTTAACTGGGTACTACCGAAGGTTTATAAAAGGATATGGACTCATAGCTACACCTTTGACAAATTTACTGAAAAAAGGTGCTTTCCAGTAGAGTGATCAAGCTCAAGAGTCATTCATCCAACTGAAGACATCTCTAACCCAACCACCAGTGCTCAGGATGCCAGATTTTCAGATGGAATTTGTCCTGGAATATGATGCTTCTGGAGAAGGAATAGGGGCAGTCTTAATGCAGGAAGGAAGGCCTATAGCCTTCTTAAGTCAGAGCTTAAAAGGCAAAGCAAAAGTGTTATCCACATATGAGAAAGAAATGTTAGCTATACTTTTGGCAGTCAAAAAGTGGAACCAATACCTATGGGGAAGAGTGTTTGTAATAAGGACAGCTCATAAATCCTTAAAACACATGCTTGAACAGAAAATTCACACAGAGACTCAGTCCAAATGGGTCATGAAGCTACATGGTTTTCATTTCAGAGTGGAATACAAGAAAGGGAGAGACAACACAGCAGCAGACAGTCTTTCTAGAAGAGGGGAGATACAAGCAGCAGCAATTACTATGATAACTGCAGGTTGGATTGACCAGCTTAAAGCAGAAATGACACATTCAACATATTATCAAGACCTACTTAAGCAATGGGAGGATGGTCACTTAGATACTACCAAGTATACTTGGAGTAATGGACTCTTGTATTATAAAGGCAGGATAGTGTTAGATCCCAAATCTGATTTTGTTCTTACAATGATGAAAGAACATCATGACATGCTAACTGGAGGGCATTTTGGGGTATTGAAGACTCTCCACAAGCTGAAAAGGGGGTGTTATTGGAAAGGAATGAAAAATGATATTAAGAGGTATGTGCAATCTTGTAAAATCTGCCAAAGGAATAAACATGAAAATCTATCTCCTGCAGGCTTATTAAACCCTCTACCAATTCCTGAGAGGGTATGGGAAGATATCTCTATGGATTTCATAGAGGGGCTACCAAAAAGCCATCACAAAACCACTATATTTGTAGTAGTGGACAGACTATCAAAATACATACACTTGTTTGCTCTGAAACACCCTTTTACTGCTGCTATAGTGGCTCAGACCTTTGTGGATGGAGTTTTTAAGTTGCATGGAATGCCTAAATCTGTGGTGAGTGATAGGGACCCTCTTTTCACAAGTCAGTTTTGGAAGGAGTTCTTTAAACTGCAGGGAGCTCAATTGAAGTATTCAACTGCTTACCACCCTCAGTCTGATGGTCAGACAGAAGTGACAAATAGGTGTGTTGAGGACTATTTAAGGTGATTTTGTAATCACAAACCCAAGGAATGGAGCCAATTGTTACCTTGGGCAGAATATTGGTTCAACACAAATTGGCACACATCTACTAAAACTACACCTTTTGAAGTCTTATATGGCAGGCCTCCCCCCAACATCCTGACTTATGTTTCTGATATGGCACAAGACAGAGAAGTTGCTCAAGCTTTAGCAAACAGGGATCAAGCCTTACAGATACTAAAGGATAACCTGATTCTTGCCCAGGATAGAATGAAGAAGTTTGCAGATTTACACAGAACTGACAGAAGCTTTGAAGTGGAAGATAGGGTGTACTTAAAGCTACAACCCTATAGGCAAATTTCAGTGGGACAGAGAAGGCCTCAGAAGCTTTCTCCCAAATATTATGGACCTCATCAAATTTTGGAGAAGATTGGGCATGTGGCTTATAAACTCGATCTTCCACCTGAAGCAATGATTCATCCAGTGTTTCATGTGTCACAGTTAAAGAAGCACATTAGTTAGAGGCCGGAAATTCAGACAGGGGTGCCAAGTTCTTCTGTAGAGACCATCTATGAGCCAGAGTGGATATTAGACAGGAGATTGGTGAAAAAGAATAACAAAGCTGCAGTGGATCTACTGGTCCAATGGAAGGACATGGAGAATCAAACCTGGGTCCCCTATGAGGAATTCATCGGAACTTATCCTCATTTTGACCTTGAGGCAAGGTCAAAATAAGGGAGAGGTATTGATAAGACTCCATCTTAGCTCACTCTTACATCTGCTGCAACCTGCAACTGAAGAAGCTGCTGCAACTGAAGAAGTGCAACTGAAGAAGCCCCAGCCAGCCACAGCCATCCAGCCTGGAATCTGCAAGCTGCAATGGAAGCAATTAGTCAGTAATTAGTGGAAGAAAAAGCTGACTCAGCATACTGAGTCAGCAACCTTGTAACTGTCCTTAACTACCTATAAATACTGATGATGAATGTAAGAGCAGTAGAGAAATTGTATGCTACTTTCCTGCAAATTTTCCTTTGAATAAAACAGTTACAGCTTCTTCTTCTTCCTCTTCGTTTTCTTGATTCTTCAGTAAGGGTTTCTCGAGGAAGCCATGGCTTCCCAAGTCCCAACTCCTTCCAATTCGAGTATGAATGGAAGAGGAGTTAACAGTAGGAGAGGAGAGAATAACAAATAGAGAGGAGAGGAAAATACCGTGACCTAGAGATTGATAGAGGAGAAGAAGGAGGAGCAGCTGAAGAGAGGAAAAGAAAAAAAGTGTTGCGGAAGGAGGAGAGTTTAGAGGAGAAGATATATTTAGAGAAGACTATAATAACTTCACGTTTCTCCAATACCGCTACCACATATTCTGGAAAAAAAAATGGGGATAGAAGAAAAAAAAGTGGCGCCATATTTTGAAATTTCGTTATGCCACAATTACCTTTTTACTAGTGACTGAATATTCATTATGCCACAATTACTCTTAATTTTGGGTTGAAAAATATTATTATATCATTATCGATGAAAAAAATATATAATATGAATATTAAGTCTTGAGGACACCATTTTTGGAGTTTGCCTCAGGTCACAAATATAGAGTTTGACACTGTATTTATAAAAAACTAAGCATTAATAAGTTGTTAAATCCAAATCAAATACAATTTGGGGAAAATCACTAGGGTTAGGGCTTACAGTCGATCGTCGACAATAGTGTTCAGGTTGTTGGCCACTCGTCGAGAGTCGTCCCCGTGTGCTGTCGATACTGCCGAAGAATTTAACAACTTTTAATGCTTAGTTTCTTGTAAAAAGTACTAAGCCCTAACCCTAGGAAGGACGACTCTCAACGAGTAGCGGCAGTATCGGCAGCACATAAAGGACGACTCCCTAGGATCAGGGCTTAGTACTATTTAAAAGAAATTAAGCATTAATAAGTTGTTAAATTCTCTGTAGTATCGACATCACACAGAGGATGACTCCCTAGGGTTAGGGCTTAGTATTATTTACAAGAAACTAAGCATTAATAAGTTATTAAATTCTCGATAGTATAGGGATGACTCTCAACCTGAACACTATTCTCCTTTGTGTGCTGTGCTGTCGATACAGCCGCTACTCGTCGAGAGTCGTCCTGCGTGTGTTGCCGATACTGTCGAGAGTCGTCGAGAGTCGTCCTTCCTAGGGTTAGGGCTTAGTACTATTCACAAGAAACTAAGCATTAATAAGTTGTTAAATTCTTGGCGGTATCGACAACACACGAAGTACGACTCTCGACGAGTGTCCAACAACCTGAACAATATCGTCGACGACCGACTGTAAGCCCTAACCCTAGGGAATTTTCCTAAATTGTTTTTGATTTGGATTTGAATCGAATTAGGGATACTCGTCGAGAGTGACCCTAGCTTTTGGGGTGTATCTCTTCGACCCCGTTCATGCCCTAAAACTAGTACTAATTATATATATATATATATATATATATATATATATATATATATATATATATATATATATATATATATATATATATATATATATATATATATATATATATATATTACATAAAAAAACTACTCACACACCCACCTAAACTGTTCCTAAGCTACTCTCGGTCCCAAAGGAGGCCGGGCGAGCCCCCCAGGACTCGAACCACGCCCTCCTCCTCGGTGTCCCGGTAACCCAACCACTGGGCCACACTTCGCAAATATATATATATATATATATTTAATAATATATAATATTAAATTTTATGTCCAAATATATCCTTAAACATATTTTTTAGAGGCAGGATATTTAAAATAATATTGTAGAAATTTGCAGAAATTTTTAAAAAAAAATTTGTAATTTTTTTTGAATTAAAATATGAACTTAAACGAAAATAAAGATCCCTTCTTAAAACCTATTACTAAACCAAACCTTAACCCTAACATCTAACCTAAAGCATAAAACTAAAAACCTACGTTCCCTAAACTAACCCCACCCTTTACTAACAGAATTCCTAAATAGAAATCCCTCCCCAGACCCTGACTCTAATTTAACAACCAAAAGAGAAAGAAGAAGGAAAAAAAAAACTAAAATAGGAAACCTGCAGAACTCCTTCCTCGCGGATGAAATGACCCCCTCCCTCCATACTCTATATATACACACATGCTTTCAAACCCTAACCCCAAATCACCTGTAAGCCTCCTCCTTTGACCAACGACCTCGTCGGGACAGAGTCCATCACCAAAGGCCGCCGGAGCAACCGACTGAGCATGATACACTTTGTTATTTCCAAAATCTTAAAATGGAATATGATACACTTTGTTGCTAAAAGGTTACATGCGTGAATGAGTTATAGTTGCCTTTGCATGTTGCCGAAATCATCACGATATGTTTTTTTTGCTGTTCAGTGACGTCCTGTGGCATCGCTAATATGACTTATTCTGGTAGTGACTATATTTTTTGGGACGTTGCCAAATTTTAGTGGCATGTACTCTCTTTTTTTGTAGTCATATACTCACGTGGTGATATATCCCTCTGTTGCCATGGTAAACAATTGTGTCTATTTCTAAATATCCTCATGTGGCTGTATACATTCGCTTTCCGCTTCGAAGAATTGATGTGTCTAATGAATTCAAAACTTTGGATACGGTAAACAAATCTTCATGTGGCTATATAATGTTTTCTTAAATAAGGTAAGTCACATAGCCATATATCAATATTTTGCCATATTGAACACATGTGTCTATTTCTTAATATCTCCACGTGGGTATATATATTCGTTTTTTGCCTCAGAGAATACACGTGTCTAATGAACATTACACTTTGGATACGGTAAACAGATCTTCATGTGGCCATATAATGTTCCCTAAAATAAGGTAAGTCACGTGGACATATATCAATCTTTTGCCATGTTGAACACCTGTTTCTATTTCTTAAAATCCCTACGTGGCTATATATATTCGCTTTTCGCCTCAGAGAAATCACATTTCTAATGAATATTACACTTTGGACACGGTAAACAGATCTTCATGTGGCCATTTCATGTGCCCTGAAATAAGATAACTCTCGTGGCTATATATCCATCTTTTGCCATGTTGAACGCCTGTGTCTATTTCTTAATATCCCCACATGGCTATATATATTCGCTTTCTGCTTCGGAGAATTCACGTGTCTAATGAATATTATACTTTGGACACGGTAAACAGATATTTATGTGGCTATTTCATGTGCCCTGAAATAAGATAACTCCCATGGCTATATATCCATCTTTTGCCATGTTGAACACCTATGTCTATTTCTTAATATCCTCAAATGGCTATATATTCACTTTGTGTCTCGCTGAATCGATGTGTCTAATGAACCCTATACTTTGGATACGCAAAACAATCTTTGTGGTTATATAAATTAGCTTTCTGCTGTGGTGAATTGATGTGGCTAATGCCACCCTTCACTTTAGACTCAAATAATTACTTCATGTGGCCATATATTGGTCTGTCGCCACAGACAATCACCATCACAAAATAAAGCCATGGTTTACACAAAAACTAATGACAAATTGGTGCCCTTTGGCTATATTTTTTGACCGTGGTTCATAATAGACACGATAATTGAGTTAAAGTGTGGCTGAATTGGTCATTGGTTGATCGTAATGGACATGGTTATTGAGTTAAAACGTGGCTAAAACAACACTATAATTTTATCTATGGCCTGTAGCCACGACAATAAACTCAACCGTGGCTAAGCTGTCAAACCAAAACCATGGCCTTTGTGACCTTTTGTACTAGTGCTACTAGCTAATACGAACCCCTCAACCTGATAACTCATCTCTATAACTAATACTCACCACTTACCTACATGGACACAACCCTCAAACCCCCATATGACACTAACCACCAACTGATACATAGTAAAACATCTAACACTCTACTCAAAATGGGTACTAATGCATTAAGACTGAACCCAGGTTGGAAATCTGAACCAATTCATATATATATAACATATATACATTACTCAACTCTAGCCTAGCCAATACTTCAAAGCCAACCCCAACTCAATAACTACAACATACAACCCAAACTCCCCCAGGTTCAGTCGACTGAACACAACAATGCATTCACACATTCAAAACCTGTAATGCTCGTGGTTCGTATTATGTATTTTGTATACGTGTACGGAATCCCGACCTGTAGTTAGACTTGTCATGCTTGTCTTGATCCTGGTTTAGCTTATTTTGGGCTCATCCTGGCGTGGCTTGGCTTGGCTTGGTTTTGTTTGGTTGTGTTCGGTTGGGTTTGCGTTAGCATGAACTCCACTAACCACCATCCATCATTTAAGTCACCAACCCCCCCTCTCTCTCTCCTCATTAATTCTTCTCCTTTATTTTTCCTTCTTCCTCCATTAATTCTCTCCACCTACCAGGAGAGCTTAGGCAAGTGCAGCTTGCTTCATGGAGGAACTCAAGTTTTATTGTTCTATTTTCTTCCTCTCAAGATTCTAACACACTTTAGTACTTAGCATTTTTAATTTTCATGGCTCATTTCTTGTATATCTAAGTTTATTGTATTTTTAGATTTTTTGGATTTTGATCTATCTAACCTTGTTATTTTTAAGTTTTGATGGTTCCATGTTGTAGAGAATTTTATTCTGCCCCATTTTGACATATGGAAGTTCGGATTCGGACTCTGGTTGAAGGATCTATGGAGCTTGAGGGCCCTGGCTTGCATGGTTCTTCTTTTCGGAAGAATGGAGAAGAAGAACAGTTCTCAGCCGCATGTTCCTTGCTGCATGAACTTAGCCGTATGATCTTTTAAGCTGCAAGTTCCTTCCTGGCCGCATAAGCCTTGCTGCATGTGTCACGCCCCAGTACCGGAATACTGAGATGGACTAGGCCAGCTACACCGTATGAGATATATAAATGTCATACGGCGATCGTGGCTGTCAAGAGACTAGGGGGTGCATGCTACAATCAGGTCTCCTATGGTCCCACAGAGCATCTATGTCTCAATCAATCAAAACAAGAAGCAGTAAATAATGATCATATAAGACAAAGCAGTAAGGCATCCCCGACGCTTCATCAAAATGATTCATGAGTCTAGCTATACAAAATGATGAGCTAGTTCCGAGAGTCAATAGTACATAACTATAGTCAGCTGCAGTCTGATTTAATTACAATTATGCAAAGGAAACTAGTGTCCAGAACTGCCGGCTAAACAAGTGCCGGTGGCTAAACGCCAAGTACAAAATAGAAGATATCAGAGCGGTAAAGAAGAAACCCACTCATGGTCCCTGGCGCCCATACTCCTGGTATGCACCATTGTTCGGGTGAAAAGCTGGATCATCTGGAGCTGCTACGAAATCTGGCCAAACAAAACCAGCGGGGTCAGGCCCCGAATAGCAAGTACCACAAGGGAGCACAAAAGAGTTAGATAAATCCAATGAGTTAAATAAGACCTGATTCACGAGTTATAGGCTTATACCATATCATCGAGACAATACGACACCCTTACAACCAAACAAGGACAAACGATGCCAATATCGTGTCGAGATAAGATATATCCTATAACCGTGGGCAGGTAAAAATGGCTTCTGATCGCGACTTCGGTCCATAGCCTATCGCAGCACAATAGCCCAACCCAACAACCAAACAAGGACATGGGTTGGACCACGCACCACGATAATCCATGTTCCTCGGTAGCTAACAGAAGAAAATATATCACAAACAAGTCAGCTTACAATCGGCAATCAATCCTACGGCTTTCTATGATTTGTCTGGATTATCCCAGTAATGCAATATATATAGGAATTCTCAGATCGTATCGCATTCCAGCAGGGCTAGCCAAACCATTGTATACAAGCAAGCACGAAATGCACCGGTCCCTCAAAAGGCCACCGCGCTAGAATAAGCAGTAACGGTTCCAGCTCTCCTATAGAAAGAGCTGGCTCGGCAGTCACAAATCAGATACTGCACTCCACTAGTGCGGATGACTATACAGTATCCAAGGCAGCCAACCCGACGTGCCAGGACGGGGATCCAGGGCGGCTGGTGACGTACGATCTCGAGATTCTGTTCCCTCCCAATACTTCTACCAATTTAAGTTGCTTAGATTAACCCTATCTCGATATTGGAATTACATATCGTGGTCACATGGTCATCCTCCTATTTGTCGTACCATAGTACATGTACCCTAAGTATGAATCCACATCGGCTTAATCTAGATCCATGCTTAGTGTAATGCATCAAACAACAATCATTTTACCACGATACTATTACTGATCAATTACCATGACTGTGCTCGCCGGTACACATGTATTGACATATAACACGAATGATCACTTAGCATATAGAGTCACACCTCAGTGTACTTATTAAATGGCACCGCAGTGCATACTAATATTGTATCTCAATACACACTTAGAATAGGTACCAGCACGTATACAGGTAATCAGGTCAGGAACACGGTCAAGTTAGGAAGTCATGTGGACCCCTCGTGACATAAAAGTCACATGTAAATTCTGGTTAAAGTGAGACATGAAGGTCCTTGAAGCCAAGACAAAGATCTACAACTTTTATGTTGGGAGTTAGGAGAAATTCTGGCCACAATTCAGCCAAATAGGACTCAAAATAGCCAAAAATAGCCAAAATAGGCACTATGCGGCACTATACAGCACTATACGGCACTATGCAGCATCCTTAAGCGGCTGGGCACCATGCGGCACTATGCAGCATTCTTATGCGGTTGGGCACTATGCAGCATTCTTATGCGGCTGGGCACTATGCGGCACTATGCAGCATTCTTATGCGGCCGGGCACTATGCAGTACTATGCAGCATCCTTATGCGGCTAGGCACTATGCGTGCGGCACTATACAGCATTCTTATACGGCTGGGCACTATGCGGCACTATACAGCATCCTTATGCGGCTGGATACTATGCGGTACTATGCAGCTGGGCACTATGCGGCACTATGCAGCATTCTTATGCGGCTGGGCACTATGCAGTACTATGCAGCATTCTTATGCGGCTGGGCACTATGCAGCACTATGCATCATTCTTATGCGACTGGGCACTATGCATGCGGCACTATTCATCGTCCCTGCCAAAACCAGGACTGATGACATAGAAAATATTCAAATATTATTTTGGCCATAACCTCCTCAAAACAAGTCAAAATCTAACTTTTCAAAGGTCAAAATTGGATAGAATTGAATTTCCTACAACGTAGGACCATTAGTTTTGGAAAACAACCAAGTTTGATAGATCAAAACCATAGAAATCCATAGAACCCTAGTTTTAGAAACTTAGATCTACACCAAACTAGTCATTAAAATCAAAAACTCCAAGAACTAAACTTGTAGAGAATGAAGAGAAGAACAATATAGACAAATAATATCAAAGAAAAATCAAGAAATGAAAATGCAATAATCTTTCCATTTGGTGCAAGATGTACTTGCCTATTGGTTGGGAGGAAAAGAAATGAAAAGAGTGAATGAGGAGAGAGAGTGAGGAAGGGAATATATATAGGGGTTGGGTTGACTCAAAGAAACTCTAAGCTTAAGCATGCTCTTAACCACATGACTAATGATATATTAAATGCTACATGATACAACTAATTAAATTAATTAAATAAAATCCTAACCACAATACGGTTCAGAAATTCTATCTTCGAAACAGTGAACCACGCCTACAACCAGACAAGGACAAGGGGTGGCACACTAATCCGCGACGAGATACTGTTCAATGCCATGGCCAGTTACAAATACAGGATAAATGTAATAAAGATACAGGTGCCAGATACCATTTACATGAAAAATCAAAAATTTACGTATTTCGGAAACGGGGAGTGACATCTCTACCCTCCTTAGAAAAATTCCGTCCTCGGAATTTCGATAAGGCTAGTTGAGCACGCTCTCAGATCACGAAATACACTCATGACATATAGCAAGCACAATTATCAAACAACACATGGCATATGAACAATTTAAGAAAGCAAGAATAATTAAGTAAGAGCACAAACAATAATCATACCCTAGAAGGAAATGATCGGAGACATACGAATAAAATATGTCTCTCAAGTCAGGTAGGAATTCGTCCTCGAGGTCCTACACTGACACCCAAAGTGGACAAGGGTCAATGCTTGAGATAAGTCGATACCAATGACTAAATCAAGAACGAGACTCTGTCCAGGACGTACTCTCGTAATCAAGACACATGATGAATATCACGTATCACATGATACGAGAGCAGATGAGTGAGACGAGAAAGTCGCCTTCACTCTTCAAATATAGAACTCAAGGAATTATAATGAATAATACTGAAATCTTACCCACAATCTGACCGCCTTCGGCCAACCTCTGCTCTAATACTCCAAATTCTTCTTGCCTTTGTCCCTGCCTTCCCTGGCCCTGCTGTCCAACCTGATGTTGCGTTTCTCGGTACATCTGTGCTTGCGTCAGTAATGGACGCTGGGCTAGTGGCCTCACTGCTAGTGCTGGCCCTTGATACGGTGCTACCTCTGGAGCTAGCAACGCCAGAAACCGTTGAGCTGGCCCTCCTGGCCTCTGCATCATAGGACAATTGGCAATCCTATGGTCTGGACTGCCACACCTCAAGCATAATCTATTAGCTGAACGACACACATCCCTAGTGTGCCCTCCATTACCACAGTAAGTGCAACCCACTGGTGCTTCCTGACGCTGCTGCTGGTTCCTCTGTTGCTGCTGTCGAACTGGTGCAGTCACAATTGTCGTGACTGGTGCTGCATCACGAATACGGATGCCAGGAGCTGGTGCTGACGTCCGAGGTACTGCTCCTCCCCCAGCACTCTGCGTATAAGACCTCTTCTGGCCCCCAGTCCTTGCTGATAACCTTTGAATAGTAAGCTCGTGCCTCCGAGCCGCCGTCAATACTGCATCGAATGTCTGGTAGTCGTGCCCCTCGACCAGCTACAAAATCTCTAGGTGAAGTCCCTGCTGGAACCTCATTGCTCTCTCTGGCTCTGTCGCCACCATCATCCGAGCAAACCTACTTAACATGCAGAACTCCGCTGCATAACCATCCACCGTCTTACCAGCCTGCTTGAGACTGATAAACCTCTGTTGTAGCTCATACCGTGCTACCACGCCAAAGTACTTGGCCTTGAATCTGGTACTGAAGCTATCCCAGGGAACATGACGCCTCATTCCAACCTCTTCCGATGCCCACCAATCGCGGGCGAGATCCTGAAGTAAAAGTCTGACCTGGTCAACCTTCTCTTCTGCTAGAACCTTTGCTGCGGTTAATATGGCCTTTGTAACCTGAAGCCAAGCATCCGCCGTGATGGCATCCTCCGTGCCGTCAAAATATTTTGGGTTAAGTCGACAAAACCTTCCGGACGCTCCTGAATCATTCCTGACACTTCTCTCAAGGGCTAATTGCAACCCCTGATTCTGTAGCACATTCTGTTCTTGCTGTCGGGTTTGTTGTTGCTGTTGGGCTGCCGTCTGGCATTGCTGGGTCTCCAATAACCCTCTAATAATCTGCAATAGTGCCAGTGCATCTAATGCTACTGGTACTACCGGCATCACTGGAGGTACGGAATCCTCTGGCCTCTGTAGCTCAACTGGCTCATGCTCGGTAACGTTCTCGATGGGAATCTGTCCAGGTAGAGGGGCTACCCCTTGCTGATCTCCAACTGGTCCCTGATCTACTGGATTCTCTCCCATGCCGGCTCCTCCAATAGTCGAGAATGATGTGACCCTAAAGGAAAGGATACAAGGCATCAAAAGACAGGACGGGAAGGAATCGAGGATGATAATCATGTTAGCAATCAAGGTGGAAGAAAAAGAAGACGAATCAGGAGATCAAGGGGAACATGTTTTGATTGAGACTCCTATAATCGCAACACCCCATAAGTCTGAAAAACAGACCTGCATGGGCCACCACTAAAACCTTGTCACGCTCCAGTACCGGAATACTAAGACGGACTAGGCCAGCTACACCGTATAAGGTATATAAATGTCATACGGCGATCGTGGCTGTCAAGAGACTAGGGGGTGCATGCTACAATCAGGTCTCCTATGGTCCCACAGAGCATCTATGTCTCAATCAATCAAAACAAGAAGTAGTAAATAATGATCATATAAGACAAAGCAGTAAGGCGTCCCCGACGCTTCATCAAAATGATTCATGAGTCTAGCTATACAAAATGATGAGCTGGTTCCGAGAGTCAATAGTACATAACTATAGTCAGCTGCAGTCTGATTTAATTACAATTATGCAAAGGAAACTAGTGTCCAGAACTGCCGGCTAAATAAGTGCCGGTGGCTAAACGCCAAGTACACAATAGAAGATATCAGAACGGTGAAGAAGAAACCCACTCATGGTCCCTGGCGCCCATACTCCTGGTGTGCACCATTGTTCGGGTGGAAAGCTGGATCCTCTGGAGCTGCTACAAAATCTGGCCAAACAAAACCAGCGGGGTCAGGCCCCGAATAACATGTACCACAAGGGATCACAAAAGAGTGAGATAAATCCAATGAGTTAAATAAGACCTGATTCACGAGTTATAGGCTTATACCCTATCATCGAGACAATACGACACCCTTACAACTAAACAAGGACAAACGGTGCCAATATCGTGCCGAGATAAGATATATCCTATAACCGTGGGCAGGTAAAAATGGCTTCTGATCGCGACTTCGGTCCATAGTCTATCGCAGCACAATAGCCCAACCCAACAACCAAACAAGGACATGGGTTGGACCACGCACCACGATAATCCATATTCCTCGGTAGCTAACAGAAGAAAACATATCACAAACAAGTCAGCTTACAATCGGCCAATCAATCCTACGGCTTTCTATGATTTGTCTGGATTATCCCAGTAATGTAATATATATAGGAATCCTCAGATCGTATCGTATTCCAGCAGGGCTAGCCAAACCATTATATACAAGCAAGCACGAAATGCACCGGTCCCTCGAAAGGCCACCGCGCTAGAATAAGCAGTAACGGTTCCAGCTCTCCTATAGGAAGAGCTGGCTCGGCAGTCACAAATCAGATACTACACTCCACTAGTGCGGATGACTATACAGTATCCAAGGCAGCCAACCCGACGCGCCAGGACGGGACCCAGGGCGGCTGGTGACGTACGATCTCGAGATTCTTTTCCCTCCCAATGCTTCTACCAATTTAAGTTGCTTAGATTAACCCTATCTCGATATTGGAATTACATGTCGTGGTCACATGGTCATCCTCCTATATGTCGTACCATAGTACGTGTACCCTAAGTATAAATCCACATCGGCTCAATCTAGATCCATGGTTAGTGTAATGCATCAAACAACAATCATTTTACCACGATACTATTACTGATCAATTACCATGACTGTGCTGGACGGTACACATGTATTGACATATAACACGAATGATCACTTAGCATGTAGAGTCACACCTCAGTGCACTTATTAAATGGCACCGCAGTGCATACTAATATTGTATCTCAATACACACTTAGAATAGGTACCAGCACGTATACAGGTAATCAGGTCAGGAACACGGTCAAGTCAGGAAGTCATATGGACCCCTCGTGACATAAAAGTCACATGTAAATTCTGGTTAAAGTGAGACATGAAGGTCCTTGAAGCCAAGACAAAGATCTACAACTTTCATGTTAGGAGTTAGGAGAAATTCTGGCCACAATTCAGCCAAATAGGACTCAAAATAGCCAAAAACAGCCAAAATAGGCACTATACGGCACTATGCAGCACTTTGTGGCACTATACAGCATCCATATGCGGCTGGGCACTATGCGACACTATGCAGCATTCTTATGCGGCTGTGCACTATGCAGCACTATGCAGCATTCTTATGCGGCTGGGCACTATGCGGCACTATGCAGCATTCTTATGCGGCTGGGTACTATGCAGCACTATGCAGCATCCTTATGCGGCTAGGCACTATGCGTGTGGCACTATGCAGCATTCTTATACGGCTGGGCACTATGCGGCACTATGCAGCATCCTTATGCGGCTGGACACTATGCAGCATTCTTATGCGGCTGGGCACTATGCGGCACTATGCAGCATTCTTATGCGGCTGGGCACTATGCAGCACTATACAGCATTCTTATGCGGCTGGGCACTATACAGCACTATGCATTATTCTTATGCGGCTGGGCACTATGCAGCACTATACATCATTCTTATACGGCTGGATACTATGCATGCGACACTATTCATCGTCCCTGCCAAAACCAGAACTGATGACATAGAAAATATTCAAATATTATTTTGGCCATAACCTCCTCAAAACAAGTCAAAATCTAACTTTTCAAAGGTCAAAATTGGATAGAATTGAATTTCCTACAACATAGGACCATTAGTTTTAGAAAACAACCAAGTTTGATAGATCAAAACTATGAAAATCCATAGAACCCTAGTTTTACAAACTTAGATCTACCCCAAACTAGTCATTAAAATCAAAAACTCTAAGAACTAAACTTGTAGAGAATGAAGAGAAGAACAATATAGACAAATAATATCAAAGAAAAATCAAGAAATAAAAATGCAATAATCTCTCCATTTCGTGCAAGATGTACTTGCCTATTGGTTGGGAGAAAAAGAAATGAAAAGAGTGAATGAGGAGAGAGAGTGAGGAAGAGAATATATATAGGGGTTGGATTGACTCAAAGAAACCCTAAGCTTAAGCATGCTCTTAACCACATGACTAATGACATTTTAAATGCTACATGATACAACTAATTAAATTAATTAAATAAAATCCTAACCACAACACGGTTCAGAAATTCTATCATCGAAACAGTGAACCACGCCTACAACCAGACAATGACAAGGGGTGGCACACTAATTCGCGACGAGATACTGTTCCATGCCATGGCCAGTTACAAATATAGGATAAATGCAATAAAGATACCGGTGCCAGATACCATTTACATGAAAAATCAAAAATTTATGTATTCCGGAAACGGGGAGTGACATCTCTACCCTCCTTAGAAAAATTCCGTCCTCGGAATTTCGATAAGGCTAGTTGAGCACGCTCTCAGATCACGAAATACACTCATGACATATAGCAAGCACAATTATCAAACAACACATGGCACATGAACAGTTTAAGAAAGCAAGAATAATTAAGTAAGAGCACAAACAATAATCATACCCTAGAAGGAAATGATCGGAGACATACGAATAAAATATGTCTCTCAAGTCAGGTAGGAATTCGTCCTCGAGGTCCTACACTGACACCCAAAGTGGACAAGGGTCAATCCTCGAGATAAGTCGATACCAATGACTAAATCAAGAACGAGACTCTGCCCAGGACGTACTCTCGTAATCAAGACACATGATGAATATCACGTATCACATGATACGAGAGCAGATGAGTGAGACGAGAAAGTCTCCTTCACTCTTCAAATATAGAACTCAAGGAATTATAATGAATAATACTGAAATCTTATCCACAATCTGACCGCCTTCGGCCAACCTTTGCTCTAATACTCCAAATTCTTCTTGCCTTTGTCCCTGCCTTCCCTGGCCCTGCTGTCCAACCTGATGTTGCGCTTGTCGGTACATCTGAGCTTGCGTCAGTAATGGGCGCTGGACTAGTGGCCTCACTGCTAGTGTTGGCCCTTGATACGGTGCTACCTCTGGAGCTGGCAACGCCGGAAACCGTTGAGCTGGCCCTCCTGGCCTCTGTACCATAGGACAATTGGCAATCCTATGGTCTGGACTGCCACACCTCAAGAATAATCCATTAGCTGAACGACACACATCCCTAGTGTGCCCTCCCTTACCACAGTAAGTACAACCCACTGGTGCTTCCTGACGCTGCTGCTGGTTCCTCTGTTGCTGCTGTCGAACTGGTCCAGTCATAATTATCGTGACTGGTGCTGCATCACAAATACGGACGCTAGGAGCTGGTGCTGACGTCCAAAGTACTGCTCCTCCCCCAGCACTGCGTATAAGACCTCTTCCGGCTCCCAGTCCTTGTTGATAACCTTTGAATAGTAAGCTCGTGCCTCCGAGCCGCCGTCAATACTGCATCGAATGTCTGGTAGTCGTGCCCCTCGACCAGCTGCAAAATCTCTAGGTGAAGTGCCTGCTGGAACCTCATTGCTCTCTCTGGCTCTGTCGCCACCATCATCCGAGCAAACCTACTTAACCTGCAGAACTCTGCTGCATAACCATCCACCGTCTTACCAGCCTGCTTGAGACTGATAAACCTCTGTTGAAGCTCATATCGCGCTACCACGCCAAAGTATTTGGCCTTGAATCTGGTACTGAAGCTATCCCAGGGAACAGGACGCCTCATTCCAACCTCTTTCGATGCCCACCAATCGCGGACGAGATCCTGAAGTAAAAGTTTGACCTGGTCAACCTTCTCTTCTGCTGGAACCTTTACTGCGGTCAATATGGCCTCTGTATCCTGAAGCCAAGCATCCGCCGTGATGACATCCTCCGTACCGTCAAAATATCTCGGGTTAAGTCGACAAAACCTTCCGGACGCTCCTGAATCATTTCTGACACTTCTCTCAAGGGCTAATTGCAACCCCTGATTCTGTAGCACATTTTGTTCTTGCTGTCGGGTTTGTTGTTGCTGTTGGGCTGCCGTCTGGCGTTGCTGGGTCTCCAATAACCCAATTATAATCTGCAATAGTGCCGACGCATCTAGTGCTACTGGTACTACCGGCATCACTGGAGGTACGGGATCCTCTGGCCTCTGTAGCTCAACTGGCTCATACTCGGTAACGTTCTCGATGGGAATCTATCCAGGTAGAGGGGCTACCCCTTGCTGATCTCCAACTGGTCCCTGATCTACTGGATTTTCTCCCATGCCGGCTCCTTCAATAGCCGAGAATGATGTGACCCTAAAGGAAAGGATACAAGGTATCAAAAGGCAGGACGAAAAAGAATCGAGGATGATAATCATGTTAGCAATCAAGGTGGGAGAAAGAGAAGACGAATCAGGAGATCAAGGGGAACATGTTTTGATTGAGACTCCTATAATTGCAACACCCCACAAGTCTGAAAAATAGACCTGTATGGGCCACCACTAAAACCTTGTCACGCCCCAGTACCGGAATACTGAGACGGACTAGGCCAGCTACACCGTATGAGGTATATAAACGTCATACAGCGATCGTGGCTGTCAAGAGACTAGGGGGTGCATGCTACAATCAGGTCTCCTATGATTCCACAGAGCATCTATGTCTCAATCAATCAAAATAAGAAGCAGTAAATAATGATCATATAAGACAAAGCAGTAAGGCGTTCCCGAATGATTCATGAGTCTAGCTTATACAAAATGATGAGCTAGTTCCGAGAGTCAATAGTACATAACTATAGTCAGCTGTAGTCTGATTTAATTATAATTATGTAAAAAGGAACTAATGTCCAGAACTGTCGGCTAAACAGGTGCCGGTGGCTAAACGCCAAGTACAAAATAGAAGATATCAGAGCAGTGAAGAAGAAACCCACTCATGGTCCCTGGCGCCCATACTCCTGGTATGCACCATTATTCGGGTGGAAGGCTGGATCCTCTGGAGCTGCTACGAGATCTGGCCAAACAAAACCAGCGGGGTCAGACCCCGAATAGCAAGTACCACAAGGAAGCACAAAAAGTAAGATAAATCCAATGAGTTAAATAAGATCTGATTCATGAGTTATTGGCTTATACCATATCATCGAGACAATACGGCACCCTTACAATCAAACAAGGACAAACGGTGCCAATATCGTGCCGGAATAAGATATATCCTATAACCATGGGCAGGTAAAGGGCTTCTGATTCGCGACTTCGGTCCATAGCCTATCGCAGCACAATAGCCCAACCCAACAACCAAACAAGGACATGGGTTGGACCACGCACCATGATAGTCTATGTTCCTCAGTTGTTAACAGAAGAAAACATATCACAAACAAGTCAGCTTACAAGCGGCCAATCAATCCTACGGCTTTCTATGATTTGTCTGGATTATACCAGTAATGCAATATATAGGAATCCTTAGATCGTGTCAACCCAGCAGGGCTAGCCAAACTATATAATATACATATACACATAGCACTTTGATTATGCACCGGTCCCCCGTAAGGCCACCGTGCTAAAACATATAACACATAGCGCGTAGGAATCGGATATAGTCATCCACTATAGGCGGATTAAATTGTATCCGTGGCGGCCAACCTGACACGTCAGGACAGGACCTGGGGTGGCCAGTATGGCACGATCTCGAGATTCTTCCTACCCAATGCATCTACCAATTGAGTTTCTTAGATTAACCCTATCTTGATATGGAATTACATGTCGTGGTCACATGGTCATCCTCCTATATATCGTACCATAGTACGCGTACCCTAAGTATGAATCTACATCGACTCAATCTAGATCCATGCTTAGTTTAATGCATCAAACAACAATCAACATACCACGATACTATTACTGACCAATTACCATGACTGTGCTGGAAGGTACACATGTATTGACATATAACACGAATGATCACTTAAGCATGTAGAGTCACACCTCAGTGCACTCATTAAATGGCACCGCAGTGCATACTAATATTGTATCTCAATACACACTTAGAATATGTACCAGCACGTATACAAGTAATCAGGTCAGGAACATGGTCAAGTCAGGAAGTCACTCGGACTTCTCGTGACATAAAAGTCACATATGAATTCAGGTTAAAGTAAGACATGAGTGCCCTTGAAGCCAATACAAAGATCTATAACTTTTATGTTGGGAGTTAGGAGAAATTCTGGCCACAATTCAGCCAAATAGGACTTAAAATAGCCAAAAACAGCCAAAATAGGCACTATGCGGCACTATTCAGCACTATACAGCATTCTTATGCGGCTGGGCACTGTACGGCACTATGCGGCATTCTTATGCGGCTGGGCACTATACAGCACTATACAGCATTCTTATGCGGCTGGGCACTATGCGGCACTATGCAGCATTCTTATGCGGCTGGGCACTATGCAGCACTATGCAGCATTCTTATGCGGCTGGGCACTATGCGGCACTATTTATCGTCCCTGCCAAAACCAGGACTGATGACATAGAAAATATCCAAATATTATTTTGGCCATAACTTCCTCAAATCAAGTCGAAATCTAACTTTTTAAAGGTCAAAATTGGGTAGAATTGAATTTCCTACAACATAGGACCATTAGTTTTCGAAAACAACCAAGTTTGATAGATCAAAACCATAAAAACCCAGAGAACCCTAGTTTTAGAAACTTAGATCTACACCAAACTAGCCATTAAAATCAAAAACTCCAAGAACTAAACTTGTAGAGAATGAAGAGAAGAACAATATAGACAAATAATATCAAAGAAAAATCAAGAAATGAAAATGCAATAATCTCTCCATTTGGTGCAAGATGTACTTGCCTAAAAGTTTGCTTAAGAAAAATAAATGAAAGAGTGAATGAGGAGAGAGAGTGTGGAAGATAATATATATAGGGGTTGGGTTGACTCAAAAAACCCTAAGCTTAAGCATGCTCTTAACCACATGACCAATGACATGTTAAATGCTACATGATACAACTAATTAAATTAATTAAATAAAATCCTAACCACAACACGGTTCAGAAATCTTATCATCGAAACAGTGAACCACACCTACAACCAGACAAGGACAAGGGGTGGCACACTAATCCGCGACGAGATACTGTTCCATGCCATGGCCAGTTACAAATACAGGATAAATGCAATAAAGATACAGGTGCCAGATACCATATACATGAAAAATCAAAAATTTACGTATTCCGAAAACGGGGAGTGACAAAGACAGACACCACTCCTCGGACAGTAGATACTCTTCAGATACTCAGGATACAGGCGAGTATTTTCTCTGATCATTTCATATCCTGTTAGAATTATTTTTCTGCTTTAAATTACTTTACTTGATACTGTCACGTTGGTCACACGGATTAATACTATATGGATCCCTTCTTGAGAAGTTATCCCCTCAGAGAGCATCGGATACTACATGTTCTGTACATTTTACTTACATGGTGTATCACTATGCTTCATGGTTCATTGAATCACTTGTGACATGTACTCTCATGATCACAGAGTCTTCCTTGTATCCTCCATTTATGGGCTTTTCTAGAATCCCTATTTATGGGACTATCATATACCACCCTTCGGGGGCCGTTACATGAATCATAACATAACCTGGCTGGATCCTTGTGTATTGATTGGGGGTATGGGGGAGTAGAAGTAGGCATGTGAATAATACCCAAGTAGTATCTCATCTGATCACCTCCATAGTGTCTCATCAGAATCACCTATGTCATTCACATGTTTATATTGTACTCTGACTCACTAGCCACTGTTAGTTCTCTACTTATAGTAGATATTTCTATTACAGTTCTCTCTCTATTTATATTCTGTACTTTCTTTCAGTTTCATGTATCTTACTTTACTGTATGATTATATTTTCTAACCTGCTATGAACTGTTGATATGTATTGTGCTTGCTCCGTCCTGATTGGGCACCGTTGAATGTTTACAGAGGACGAGGATGAGGCTGGTGTTTACACCTTCTATGGGACAGCCCTAGACGACACTTGTGAGCTGGACTCTCAGGAGGACCCAGCTCTAGCTGATGACATTACCCCTACTGCCTAGACTAGTTTAGTTAGGCTTTATCTTACTTATGTTGTCTTGGGACTAGTTTAGTTAGGCTTTATTTCTGTCTTTGAGATCTGGATTGTATATATTCTTTCATATTCAGTAGTTGAGACCTTGTATTCTGGATATTTGCTGAGATGTTATCTTAGACACTTAGACTCTTCTGATCATCTGTATTTCATTTGAGTTCTATATTATATTGTGCTTCTTCTTCCTTAGTTATGATTGGGTTTACATTCTGCTATGTCACCTCCATTCGGGGAGTATAAACTGCTTAGCATTATATTTTTAGATGTTGTGACCTAGGACAGCGTTCTACCGTCGACACTGCGGCGTAGGCTGGACGTACCCACTTCTCATGCCCTTACTCTAGGGTGCGGGTTGTGACACATTTTTAGTGGTGGCCCATGCAGGTCGAGTTTATGTAGTGGTATTCGAACTAGAGTATCACTACATCCTGCGGTAGGAATTAGAATATTTTTGAAGGTACTCAATCACACTAGGAAAAACTTTTAATCAGATTCATTTTATCTAAATTTACTGTTTATTGTCTTCCCTTGAATATAAACTGTCCTCTTTTGAATTTTTGCTTCATTCCCGGTAATTGCTTCTTATTTTGATCTGTCTTCATAATGGTTATGGAGACATGATCTCATCGCTTCGGTTCGGGGAATACTATCGAGAGACTGGCCACCTCTCGTCCTGTTCATCAGGGCCTCGAGACCGCAGCTTCTCTTGTGCCGACTCAGGTTGGCGTTTCTGCTACATTGGAGGTGCACCTCTGTCTGTACAGAGACTTTTTTCCGTCATTCCCGATTTCTCTCAGCAGCAGCGGTTCATGCAGCATCAGCAGTAGACCAGGGAAACCAGCAGGGACGAGCTATCGCCAGGACAGTCGAGGATATATAGACCATTGGAGATCTTGCTGCAGGATTTCGATCTTCTCGATTCCATTTCCACAAATGCCTCTTATAACTATTTTGAGATTCGATTCTATCTGTTCCTTGTTGACTGATCAATTTGTTCTGTTGTTCTTATGTTATGTTTGTTTTTTTTCTGAGAAAATTATATGGGCTAGGTCACCTCAATCATGGGATCTAAAATCTTCGATAGTCGTGTTAGTTGGCATAGTGAGGACATATAGTCAGATTTTGGACGTATTTCTCGGGTGTAGGAATTTAAGGTTTTCGTCGTCGCATGCGACAATGCAAAAATTTTAAATACCGTAATTCTAGAGGTATGTGCCTTAGTCGAGGACTCTGTGATTATCGTAGCCATGCTTACTAGTATGACGAGGATTTAGAGTACCATGATTTTGGACAGACGCGTATGATTATCAGATTTTATCTTGAGAAGGTTTCAACATATCATCTCTATCATACCCTTCTGTTGTTTTAAAAATTGTATTCCATTAAATAACTTAGGTGTAGGGGTATTTAGTTTTGTAGAGCTTACTCATATGTAGTTCTTCATAGTGTAATGATATGACGACTTGTAGAGTGTTTGTACCCTAGAGATGATAGTTAGTAGTGGTATTAGAATAGTAACCCATTGTAGATGATTTTCCTGTTATTTATAATACCAACCAGTTTACATATAGGATGTTAGTATGCCTTACATCCTTGATGATTGTTATTATTTTTCCTTTACCTTTTTCCAATGAGGCACCCATGACCAGAGCCTGTCCTTGAGTATAGTTGTAGTTTTACCTAAGACTGAGAGATCTATATATATAGATAGGTTACAGATGATATTGGCATATGGGATATGGGTTTGGTTGGTATCTGTAGGTCATTGTTGTATAGGATTATTGACATATTGTTAGCCTATATTGGTCCAGTTTCTATTTTAGTTAAGTCCTCTTTGTGTTGAGTTCAGTCATGTTTGATCAACCTTTATAGGCAGTATGCAGACCCTTCACTAGATACCCTGTCCCCTTGGTTCAGACTTGTACAAGTTGTTCACTGCACTCAAATTTCATTACCTACCATGTTGCATCATAGGTTTCACTGGACCATAGTTCAAACCCCAATTATTGACTCACCAATATAACCATCAACCCCTTACCATATTCTGCATATCTGGAGAGTTAGTATCATACATATTAGAGGTCTGCACTCATCCTTACTCCTGTACATGGTGACCTACTGCATCCTTTAGTATTTACCTTACTTGATAGCCTTACAATACCCTTCATTATAACCTACAGTATCTGTCCTACAAAACCTTTTTTGGCAGGGTTGTTCAGTCCATTTAGGACAGTTATATTAATTGGATATATAATGTGGGTTGTTGATAAGAGTTCTCCCTTGACCACTGTTCTGTCCCAACACACCTTGCAGTATCTGACCTTTTCTTGGAGTGATAGGCATGTGGTTGGGAGTTGGTGTTATTAGACCCTGAGTAGAGTTGAGGTGATGAGGGTTAATATATATATAGTTTGTATATATATGTAATGTATTTTGATTGGTACGTAGCCTGCACTCATTTGCAGTATACTGCCTATTACATTTCCTGTACACCAGTTTAGTTCACTTCTTCAGACCACTGTCCTGCATGTAGTTAGTTCAGCTAAATAGAGAGGAGAGGCCAGGTTGATCTAGAGGCATGTTTCAGTCACCATGTAGGTTTCTTTTCACTTTGACTTTACAAGTGGACCCAAATGTCCTGTCCTTTAGCTTATATTCAGTCTCCTTAGTATCATTTCCTTTTGCCTATATTGAAGATTCAGACCATTCATCCTTAGCCTAAATTCTAAGCATCTGTTCAGTCCCTTATGAGTTTAGTCTACTTTAACCCTTAGTTGATCAGTCATATATATATAGATAATGTACTTAGGATATATGTGATGGGTTGTTGTTCTTGAGCATATATATATGTGGTATTTGGGATTGGTGTGCTTAGCTTGTAGGTATTTACACTACCAAAATAAGTCATATCAGCGAGTAATTAGCGACGCCAACTTAAAACATCACCAATATTTTTGGTTTTAGCGACGCCAAATTTAAGCGTAACAATACATCGCTGGTAGCGACATACAACGACATATTGCGACTACCTATAGTCTAATAAAAATCAACGTCGTTGATTTGTCGAAAAACGTCGCTAGTTTTATCAGTTCAGCGACGTTTAGCGTCGCAAAGTCTATAACATCGCCGAATATTAAACTAATACCGACGCTTTGCGACGTATTTCGGGCGTCGCTAATTTCGTCTAAATAGGGTTTCCTCGGTTCCAATTTTCATTTCTCCCTCTCCCCAAATTCTTTGTTCCCGCCCCTCTTCCCCCGACCTCGACGACAGCCCGACCCCCTTCCCTCCGGCGCCGCTCATCCTCCTCCTCCACCGCGAGCTCCTTCTCCTCCCTCCGGCGAGCCCCTTCTCCTCCTCCTCCTCCACCACGAGCTCCTTCTCTTCCTCCACCGCGAGATCCTCCTCCTCCACCACCGCGAGGAGACTGAAGGTAAACCCTAACCCTAATTGAGGTGTTTTTCGTGTCCAAAATGGACACGGAGACACATTACGACCATGTGTTCACTGATACAGTGTGTTCGTGAGGTTTTGGACACTTTGTGTCCATTTGTTGGACACGTGGACACCCCTAAGCTTGCCTATATATGTATTTCACCTCTGTACACTTAATCCCCTCCTCCTTCACCACCGAACTTGTCCTCCTCCTCCTCTTCCACCACTGTGAGGAGACTGAAGGTAAACCCTAACCCTAATTGAGGTGTTTTTCGTGTCCAAAATGGACACGGAGACACGTTACGACCATGTGTTCACTGATACAGTGTGTTCGTGAGGTTTTGGACACTTTATGTCTATTTGTTGGACACGTGGACACCCCCAAGCATGCATATATATGTATTTCACCTCTATACACTTAATCCCCTACATACACTTGTGTATTTTCGTATTAATTTGGATTTGCATATTGGGTTTGGGTTTCGATATAGTGTTTGATACATTGTTTCACCTTGCAACATTCCTACACTTATTTTAGACAACAAGTATATGAACCAATTAGTCAACATCTATTTGTTGAAGTATGGTACTCCATTCTTCGTAAGTTCTAGCTATATATGTCTCAAGATCCAATACTCAAAAATCCTAAGAAGAAGAAGAAGAAAAGAATAAAATGACATCGCTCAACACCCTATGACAACTCTTTATAGAATTGTGTTAAAGTGTGAGTTCTACAGTATGAGTTCTACAGTATGGTTCTCTTTGTAGGATAAAATGACATTGCTCAACCCTATCGATCCTCCATACAAGTCTTCCTTCATCTATTGTCTTAAAGTGTGAGTTCTACAGTATGGTTCTCTTTGTACACATCACGTATATGTATGTGTGTGTCTAGTGGGAGAAAGGGGGAGGGTTAACTAGTACCAGGTATTTAGAGAGGAGGGAGAGTTTATACTAGTATATATAGACTAATATCCTAAAACTTGACTTATACAACTTAGAAATGGCTAGTTTGACCAAGTTGGACTAGTTTAGCTTAGAGTTGGCTCGGTTGGACTATACATAATATATAGACTAATATCCTAAAACTTTACTTCTACAACTCAGCCTATATGAAATATTGTAGACACGGGTGATATACCGCCGCGATAATCTCTGACCACCGCACGCACAAACACGCGAAAAAAAAGTTAGCAATGCGAAAAGAAGATGACAGATAATCTCTGACCATTTAACGTAAAATGTCATGTGTACATATACTGCGAAAAGTGTAGACCGCATGAACTGACAATTGCATATCATTCACTACCTTGATGTATCTATCTTACAGAATTATGGAGCTGAATTACTATCTGCAGAATCGTACTTGGATGTACAACCGTCATCCTGATGACATGTGCGGTGTACGGAATGAATTCATAGAGGGCGTACACCAGTTCCTGCAGTTTGCCAAGGCGTTCCCTCAGTACATGGACGGTACCAAAATTAAGTGTCCGTGTGTGAGATGTCGCAACTTGAAATATCATCCATAAGTGGATGTCACGTATCATTTATACTCGAAGGGTTTCACGCCGAATTACTATCAGTGGAGCGAGAACAGAGAACTTGTGTCTTTAGCATCGGAGTACGAGCCTTATGTGGATGTCCACAACAACGCTCCTTACGACGATGGGTTGGTGAACATGGTTTTCGACGCGGCCGGGCCTAGTTTCGATCCGGATGATCATGATGCACCTGAGGAGGCACCGAACCCCGATGCTGCACAGTTCATGGAGTTGCTGGAGAATGCAAGGACTCTATTATATCCTGGTTGTGAGGATCATTCATCGTTGGAGGTGGTTACAAGATTGTTGAGCATCAAGTCCGATTTTAACATGTCGCAAGATTGCTACAACCGTCTTATGGAGTTGCTTATAGAAATATTGCCTGAGGGTGCGAAGTTGCCTAAAGACTTCTACCGGTTTAAGAGGATGGTTAGATCACTCTGGATGGGATACGAAAAAATCGATGCCTGTCGCAACGGGTGCATGTTGTACTACAAAGACGACAAGGATGAAGATGCCTACAGATTTTGTGGTGTCGATCGCTACAAGGAATGTGGTAGAGGAAAGTCTGTCGGTGCCAGGAAGCCTACCTCTTCGATGCACTACTTGCCGTTGACGCCGCGGTTGCAGCGGTTGTTTATGGTGAAGGAAACTGCAGAAAACATGAGTTGGCATAAGCGGGAACATACCGAAGGAGTGTTGGATCACCCATCTGATGGAGAAGCATGGAAGCACTTTGATCGAGAGTATCCAGATTTTGCTTCTGATCTGCGTAATGTCAGATTGGGTCTCTGCTCCGACGGTTTTACCCCATTCGGACTTTCGGGATCCCAGTATTCGTGTTGGCCTGTGATCGTAACCCCGTATAATCTACCGCCTTGGATGTGCATGAAGACTCCGTATATGTTTCTCACCGTTATTATCCCAGGTCCGAACAATCCAAAAAGGAACATCGATGTGCATTTGCAGCTGTTGATTGATGAGTTGAATCAGTTGTGGGAAGTAGGTTCCAACACGTACGATGTATCTAGAAAACAAAATTTTCGGATGCGGGCAGCACTTATGTGGACCATCAACGACTTTTCGGCCTATGGAATGTTATCTGGATGGAGCACGCATGGTCGTCTTTCATGTCCGTATTGCATGGACAGCACTAAGGCTTTCCGTTTGAAACACAGAGGCAAACCGTGCTTCTTCGATTATCATCGACAATTCCTGTCGAAGGATCATCCGTACCGGAGGAACATGAATGCTTTTCGTGCTGGCGTTGTGGAGAAGGCTAATCCTCCACCAAGGTGGAACGGATACACGATATGGGAAGAGGTAAAAGATTTACCAAGAGCTATTGAGCAGCCTGCTACGGGCTACAAGTGTGACAGATTTGGTCGCACTCATAACTGGACGAAGAGGAGTATATTCTGGGATCTTCCATATTGGAGCACCAATCTGATTAGACATAACCTTGATGTCATGCATATAGAGAAGAATGTGTTTGACAACATAATTAATACTGTAATAGACGTAAAGGGGAAGACGAAAGACAATCCAAAGGCTAGATTGGACTTGGAAGAAATATGTAGACGTCCTGCATTGCATTTGATAGAGGACGGGAATGGGAAGTTGAAGCAGCCTATGGCAATTTTCTCACTGGAGAAGGAGGATAAAGTGAGGCTTTGTAGGTGGATTCAAGGTCTGAAATTTCCAGATGGGTATGTTTCGAACTTGAGAAGATGCGTCGACCTCAAGGAGAATAAACTGACAGGTATGAAGAGCCATGATTGTCACGTATTCATGGAGCGGTTAATTCCGATTGCATTTCGGGAATTCTTATCGCAGGCAGTTTGGGATCCATTGATGGAGCTTAGCATATTCTTCAGGGACGTTTGTTCTAAGAAATTGCTCGTTGAACGTCTAGAAAAGCAAGAGAAGGACATTGCGGTAACACTGTGCAAGCTAGAGAGGGTGTTCCCTCCTGGATTCTTTGACTCTATGGAGCATTTGTCGATTCATCTTTCTTACGAGGCACGTGTTGGTGGACCCGTCGAATATCGATGGATGTACCCGTTCGAGCGATATTTGAATCACCTAAAAAGAAAGGTAAAAAATAAGGCTCGGGTCGAGGGTTCTATTTGTGAAGCCAATATTCTCGAGGAGATTACAAATTTCTGCTCCTCCTATTTCAAACCTCATGTTGCTACGAATAGAACGAGGGCTCCGAGAAACGACGACAGATATCAAGAATTTAATGATGGAATACTAAAAGTATTCAATGCATCCGGAAATCCTTCGAGGAAAATGAAGAAGAGATATTTGAATGACGAAGAGCTAAGGGCTGCTCAGTTGTATGTATTACTCAATTGCGACGAGGATGAAGTGGAGAAGCTAGAGGGGTAAGTAACTGAGGATGATGAGTTTACGTAATCTCAATGTAATAGTATAAGCTAATATTATTGTACTAATCGGCGGTTGCTTCGTTGTTTTCCAGCACATATAATGATGAGTTGAGGCTGGTTAGACCCTACCTAACAGACGAAGCATTAGAACAAGAAATGAGACGTCATTTTCCTTCTTGGTTGAGCGAATATATAAGTAGCTCGGTAATTACTGGCCTCTTCTAATGCAACTGCACAATAAATAACTTATTATCGCTACTTTGATATTCAGGTCGATCGTCTAATTTCACCCGAGATTGAATTAATTAGAACTCTTGCCAAGGGACCAATTACTCTTGTTAAAATATGGCCAAGTTACTGTGTCAATGGCTTTCGGTTCAAGTCGACAAATGCTCCGATCAGAGACAGTTTCCTGGATCTTGATTCCACGAAAAATAGTTGTTTGTGTATCAAGTCTTCGAACTACAAAGACGTCGATCCAGGAAATGATTTCTTTGGCATATTGCGAGAGATTGTGGAGTTGTCATATAATAATAGCAGAAAACCTGCAAAGATCGTGTTGTTCAAGTATGAATGGTTCGATCCGATTGAAAATCAAGGTTGGAAAATTGACAAGCATGGTCTTCTGGATATAAACTACAAGCGTAGATATCAAGGCTACGAACCGTTTGTCCTAGCAACTCAGGCTCAGCTCGTGTACTTTACAGCTTATCCGAGACGGAGAGCAACGAAGTCTGACTGGTGGGCAGTATGCAAGACTAAAGCCAGAGATACTTTTGATGTTGACGAAAAAGCTTACCAGGAGGACGAGCTACCTCTTGTAACCAATATTGTCGATGTGGACTCCACGGAAGTTACGCATTACACGACACATTATGTAGAAGATGTAGAATTATCCGAAGAGGAAGACGAAGCCGACGAAGGCGAAGATGAAAGTGAAGATGAGGAGGAAGATGAAGATGAGGTCGAGGAAGACGAACAAGATGATTATTCTGAAGATGATTGAGAGAGATATACTTATCTGAACTTAGATGTTTCTTCTAGAATACATTATCTGGACTTAGATGTTTATTGTAGAATGTATCATCATATGTTGTCTTGGTTATTATCTTGTCTTTGTTGTGCTTTCATATTTCTAGTCTCTATTATTTGTTGTACTTTCATATTTCTAGTCTCTATTATTTGTTGTACTTTCATATTTCTAGTCTCTATTATTTGTTGTATTATCATATGCTGTTATCAGGTATGGCAGGTCGTCGCGGAGCGTACCGAAGGGGACAACGAGGTCACTCTCCTCCGGTACTTCCTACAGGTACTGCTAGAGGACGGAGTTTTCCTTCGGTACCTCATTCTGGTACCGGCTCTGGATCCTCGTCGCCGATTACTCCTCCATATCGGACAGTAGGTGGGCCTGGTAGGACGACATCACGTGGCATATCTTCTGGGACGAGTAGTTCGAGGCCTGTTGAGAGTGATCGCCCGTCTAGCGTTCCTACTGCTGATACGATGATGGAGACGGATGAGCAGATGGCGGAGGCTGCGACGACGGCCGAGGCGACGGCACCGACGGCCGACCAGCATCATGCAGATGATGCGTGCGCACCTCCGGAGGAGAGGAGGACGGAGATCTGGGCCGACGGTACAAAGTAGGTGTTTTGGTTTATAATTTTTTCTTTCTGTTTTTATCATAATTTAACTTTTTTCATGAATATAATATGTTTGTATAGATATCGTCCCCCAGAGGTACAGAGACGTCTAGGCCACATGCTGAGACATAATTATGGTGGTGCTTGGATTAACTACTCTGAGGCTTCGGACGAGAGGAAGGCCTTCTGGTTTGTGCGCTTCAAGGTTAAAATATATTTGCTTTTAACATGAATCATATAATTTTTGTATATTATATATAACTGATAAATATTTGGTTTGCGCTCTTCTAGGATATGTTTTTCTATCCACCGCACCGGGCCGAGCTTATCGAGGGGATATTTCCTGCCGTCGCTGCCAAGCTGATCCGCGACTCTATCAATGATCAGAAGGATCGTGATCGTGCCGAAAAGTCGATCCAAGGTTGGATCACCCCTGATCAATGGAATGCGATGAAGGCTCGATTCGAGGAGCCAAAGTACAAGGAAAAGTCGGAGAAGGCCAAGGCGGCTAGGCAACATGCCTCGAAGTGGTACGGTGGGTCGATTCCGATGACAGAACATTTCCGTCGTCTGGTCTTCCTCTTTTAGAAATATTATTTTAATGCAAAATCGATAAATTATTACTAAGATAATATATTTAATTACAGGTAAGGAAGGTCGATAACGCCGACATGGTGATCGTCTTCCTGGCCACCCATCGTCGCGGCGCTGACCTTATTGACGAGAGGGCCGAGCATACTTATGTAAGTATTACAATACGTTATCTTAATTTAATACTTCGTGTTAATTTTAATATAACTTAGTAAATATGATGCAAATAAATATTCATATAGTTAGTAATAATAAGTACATTAATTAGAAATTAGAAATAATAAGTACATTAATTAGAAATTAGTAATAATAAGTACATTAATAAGAAATTAGAAGTTAGTAATAATAAGTACTTTCTAGGCCGAGTATCAGAGGCTACAGGAACGGGCGGCTGCTAGTACACCTGATGCAGGCGAGGCTGGTACTTCCTCGCAGCCCACTCAGGCTCCGTCGGAGGACGAGCTGTGGATTGAGGCCGCTGGTGGACTCCGTAGGGGTACGTACTACGGTACAGGATCCTATGGCGCCCTAGTTGCGACCCAGTCCTCTAGGACATCTCCTGCTAGTGTGCATGGTCCACAGCCATCCCAGGAGTCTGCCCGAGTCCACCAGATGATGGAGTCTCTCCGTGACGACCTGCTATGACGGATCGAGGAGCAGTCTCAGCACGACGATCCTGCGCTGCTAGCACGATTGGATACGCTCGACCGCGGCATTATGGACCTCAGGGAGACGACTGAGAGGACAGAGCGCACCGTTGGAGGGTTAGAGCGCACGGTCACGGAGCTGTAGACAGGACAGGTGACCATGGCCGAGAGGATGAGATTGGCGCAGGAGTCGATGGTTGCGAGCAGTGATAGAATGTTATCTATCATGGATTCATACCACCAGCGACTTGCAGCGTTGTAGCGTGCTGGTGTTCCGGGTGCGCCTTCATCGTCGTCGACTCCGCCGTCTCCACCGCCATCTTCTTCGATACCGACTCCACCGACGTCACTGCCTCCATCGGTATCGATTTCACGTAAGGAGTATCAGTTGTTCTTATCCCTTCGTCGCGGCGGTGCCCCTTCTGCACCAGATTCCTAGTAGTCCTAGTTAGGACTGTTTCTGTGTTTGTTTCATTCTTTGTTTGTGACTTTTTTCATTCGTTGGTTATGTAGATTTGGATACTTGGTTGTTTGGATACTTGGTTATTTGGATATTTGGTTATTTGGATACTTGGTTATTTGGATATTTGGTTATTTGGATATTTGGATATTTGGTTATTTGGTTAGTTGTTGTGTGATTGTTGCAAACTTGGTTATTTGGATATTTGGTTATTCGCAATTATCGACGTCAAGTAGACAAACTTGGTTACTTGTGTACAGCGAGAAATGGACATTTTGTGATTGTTAGGATCCTATTCTACAGTGAGAAATGGTTATCTTTTTAAACTGCAGGGAGAAATGGATATTCTGTATTTTATTTTTTTATTTTTTTGCAGATTTAGCGACGTTTACCGACGTTTACCGACGGACACCGACGTAAGTTTGCGTCGGTAAACGTCGGTAAATATGCCATATTTTCCAGTTTACCGACGCTTTAGCGACGTTATAAATGTCGGCGAACGTCGATAAATATCGGTAAGTTACCGACGTTTAGCGACTTCGATCATGTCACTAAACCACCGACTATTCGTCGGTAATACGTTGGTAAGTTACCGACGCGTAGCGATACACAGAAATACATCGGTAATCCACCGACGTCACGACGATAGGCGTCGGCAATATACCGACGTATATATACGTCGGTAAACGTCGATAATGGCGACGTTTTACGATGTTTCGAAGATTAGCGACTTACATTTCAGTGACTATCACGAAACGTCGGTAATTTTGTCGCTAACTTTATTTAGTGACAAAATTTGTCGTTTAAGCGATGTCTTTATGCGTCGCTAAAACGACTTATTCTGGTAGTGTTAGTTATGGGTGACTTGATAGGATTGAGAAGTTAAGAGCTAGCCTAATATAGGGTTTTTCTTTTGCTAATCTCTAGTTGCCAACACCTAGATAGCTAGCATAGGTGAAATCCTAAAAAGTTGACCAGTTGATGACCAAGTACTTGGATGTTGAGAAATTGACTAGTTATTAACCAGTAGTTGACCATTGTCAATGTTTGACTTCGTTGACTGGAGATAGGATTAGAAGCAGGTTGTTGTTGTGTTGATGATCATGTTTGATTATTTAGTAACTTGAGACCTTGCTTGTGATTAGGTTGGAGACATGGTTTTTCTGTGAATATCTCCGACTCGTGGTACTATACGTTTTGGTGGAGGTGGAAAGCTTAGTCCGCGCTTCATCGGACCTTTCGTGATCAGCTGGAGGGTCGATGATGTGGCTTATAGGCTAGACTTTCCACCTGCACTAGTGGGCATCCACAACGTATTCCACGTGTCACAGTTGAGACGGTACGTGGCTGACCCTAGCCATGTGCTCGACCATTCGGAGATTGAGGTTGGACCTACTCTCAGTTATCCAGAGTAGCCAGTGGAGATTCTGGATCGCCGTGAGAAGGTGCTGAGAAACCAGGTGATACCCTTGGTTCGCGTCGTATGGAGGCATCATTCTCCAGGAGAGTCCACCTAGGAGCGGGAGGATGAGATGCGCGAGCGATACCCATATCTATTTTCACCGTGAGGTAAGATTATCTATCCTTCTCATCAGTATAGTTTCGCCTTTTAATTTCGAGGACAAAATTTTTCTAAGGTGGGTAGGATGTAACACCCAGTTTTCCAGATGAGGGTAATTTTGAAATTTTGTAATTATAATTATTATTTATTGATATTTATTTCATATTATAATTTTTGGTGATTTTTAATCATTTTTTAAACTATTTAAAAATTGTTTTAAGTCATGACTTATGATCTTGGTGTGCAGCTAGTGAAACCCTAGAGACTGCATGACCTAGAGCCTAACCATGTCATTAGGATGATTTAATTATTATTTTTAGTTTGAGGGTATTTTGTCATTTTTGAATTATTTGAATTTAATATATATTATTTGGAATTTAATATGATTATTGGAATGGTGTGATTTAGATATGATTTAATTAATTGCCTTGTATTGTGTTTAGCCCACTCAGACACGACATTTTGGGCTCCATTTGATTCACACAACTTTCTCGACACGTGACCCGATTTTATTTCACGCCACGGCGTCACATTCATTTTCCAACTTGATTTGTGGGTCCCCTGTCGACCAAAACCTGTCCGCCCCAATTATGGACATAGCCCACTTTGAGCCTACTATTCGTTTGTCACTTGTGTCCCATTTATTGGAATCTCCATGTGCAACTTATTCACTCATGATCATCAACGTCTAATTTTAATTCGATTTTCGTACAATGTCCGATTTTGACCCAATCCGGCTCCACCGAGTCCAGTCCAGCTCCATGTTGCCCTCCATCGGGACACCCTCATATTTATTGCCCAAAAATATCAATTTCTTATTTTACCTATTTCTAATATTTAATGGAAAATTTTCCATTGATGTATTTTTCATGGAATAACCTATTTCTCTAATTATTTCCTAGCCATTGATCATCCTAAGAAATCCTCACCATTTAATTTCCCTCACACTCACAACCCCTCCTATTTTATTGCCCCAAAAATATCAAGTAATCTCCTATATATTTTTCTATATTTTATTGGAGAATTCTAATTATTTAATTCCTTTTAGAATGACAATTTTACTCTAAATTAATCCTAGCCCTTGGATCATTCTAATCTAAATCCCAACCATTATTTTCCCAACACCCCAATAGCAGCAAGGAGCCGGCCCTAATTTCTAGGGAGAGCTACTTTCTTATCCTCTCTCTCTCACTTCATTGAATGCTATTCTCTCTCTCCCTTTCTAAATTATTTTTCCCACACAACTTCACAACAGCCATGCACCACCCGACCTCCTCGACCACCATGGCCGGACCACCCCCGGCCATCGCCGTCGGCCATGGAGCCACCCTCCATCTCCAACTTCTCCTTATCCTCCCATGTAACAATCACCACCACCACCATCAACCGTCATCTCCACCATCTATGCCCGACCGGCCACCCACGGCCATCACCACCTCCACCCTCGTCGAGGACGCCACCGCCCCTTGGCCGCACAGCCAACGCCGTCGTCGGCCAGGCAGCGCACCGCCGCGGCCACCAGCTGCAGCAGCAGCAACCTTTGACAGTGCGCCATATGCGCGCAAAGGCGCGCACGCACGCGCGCGCGTGGGCCGCCGTCGTGCGTCGCCACGCCGCCGTGTGGGCCGCCGTGGCCCCCTGTCCATGCGCGCAAACTCCGGTGATCAGTCCCTGACGGCCACCGTCCTCCGGGATGCGCCGTCGAGGCGATTCGTGCGTTTTGCACGACGTCCCGTCGTGACGCGCGCGAGATTGTGTCCGTTTGGGCGCTCCGTCGTAGCGACTTCACGCGCATTTTCTCGGAGATCCGACCGTTGGATCGGCGATTTCTTTGCTCCGTCGCAATCTCGGTATATCCACCTTCATCCCTGTCAATTTTCGTCCGTTAATTTTATCGTTTGATACATGAAAACCGGCCACCAAGTTGACCGATTAAATTGTATTAAATTTGGACAGTTTTGCGGGGCCAACTTCGTCAGCTTGTATCTCCTCCACCGCAGCTCCGTTTGTCGTGCTACCAGTTCCGGTTCGAAGCTGGTATAACCCTCTTACTACCCCTTCAGTTTCGTTTCATTGTGAGCTTGTTTGATTGGTTGAATTCGACGCCAAAGTTGGCCGTCCGAATTCGTAATTTCCAACTTGTAAAATTCTATTTTTGAACACGGGACTCCAGATTTCATTTCTGACACCACCATTAGACTTGTGGCGTCGTTCTGGCATGTTTTCATATAAAATTTGTTAGATTTGGAGAACGTGGGCTCGGGCACGTTTTTCGGTGCAAAGCGGGCCCCACATTCTGGGTCAACGGGACTTTTTGACGCCGGCTCAACGGAATCCAATTCCGGAGATACCGTTGAGTTCGTATCATCATTCTGGACTCGTTGACAGGTAGTTTGCTGAGTTTTGAAAATTTTGGCTCCGACACGCATTTCCGTGCAAACCGGAATCCCAAGTTCTGGTCAACGGGCCAAATGGAGATCGGGTCAATGGAATCCAATTCCGGAGATACCGTTGAGTTCGTATCATCATTCTGGACTCGTTGACAGGTAGTTTGCTGAGTTTTGAGAACTTTGGCTTCGGCACGCATTTCCGTGCAAACCGGAATCCTAAGTTCTGGTCAACGGGCCAAATGGAGATCGGGTCAACGGAATCCAATTCTGGAGATACCGTTGGGTTCGTATCGACATTCTGGTTTCGTGGACATATAATTTGTTATATTTTGTAGACTTGTTTTCTTGCACATTTTTCGGTGCAAAACGGCTCCGACACGGACACCGTTTTGACCCGAAATTACCTTTTTGCCCTTGTGTCCAAATTGGACCGTTGGGTAGGCTATCCTAGCTAATTTGACCATTCTGGACACGTTGGCGATGTTCATTTCATCGTCCGACAATGTTTGTTGATAATTTCTCTGAGTTTAACCTTTTTATAATTAATTAATAATTAATCCATATAATGTTCGTATTTCGGGATTAGTACAACGAAACTGAGATCAGCCAATTTCAGTGATCTCACATCGCTGAAATTGACAAGTTGGACACGTGGATCACTATAATGAGATTATCAACCTTACCGATAATCTTCTTATCTCGATTTGCGTGTCGTAAGTTTCGACGTACAAATAACGAAGTACACTTTATATTAGACTAGAATTGACCCTGTTTGACCAGAGTTGACCAGTTGACCCAAAGTCAATTGTAAGTCAACACTTGACCTAGTTGACTAGATTATTGACCGAAGTCGACCTAGAGTTGTTTTGACTTAGAAGAACCTAGAATAATATAGATTGCCTGTAGAGATTCATTTATTTTAACTTGAACACCTTATAACCTGTGTTGCTTTAAATAGGACTCTGTGGCTTCAGTGGGACCTCCTATACTTATCAGTTGTTTAGGTTATCGAGGTGAGTACATTCTCTGATCATTTTATATCCTGCTTAGAACTATTTCCTGCAGTAGATTACTTTACTTGTACTGTCACGTTGGTCACACGGATTGGTACTATATGGATCCCTTCTTGAGATGTTATCCTTAGGGAGCATCGGGTACTACATGATCTGTGCGTTTCACTTACATGGCGTAACATATGCTTCATTGGTTCTTTGATCACTTACGACATATACTCTTATGATCGTAGAGTCTTCCTAGAATCCTTATCCCATTTATGGGACTACTATGTATCACCTTCGGGGTCTATCACCTTCGGGGTCTATCACCTTCGGGGTCTATCACCTTCGGGGTCTATTACCTTCGGGGTCTGTTACATAGCATCATAACATAACCTGGCTGGATCCTTGTGTATTGATTGGGGGTACGGCGGAGTATAAGTGGACATGTGAATAATACACCAGTAGTTTCTTATCAGAATCATTCCTTAGTATCTTATCAGAATCATCCCAGGCCATTTCCATGTTCATGATTGTACTCTGACTCACTAGTCACTGCTAGTTCTCTATGTATAGTAGATATTTCTATTACAGTTCTCTCTCTGTTTACATACTGTTTTTCTTCAGTACTGGTATCTTACTTTACTGCATGTTATATGTTTTCTAACCTGCTATGATCTGTTGAGATGTACTGTGCTCGCTCCAGTCCTGACTGGACCTGTTGATAAATTTTACAGATAGCCTGGAGGTGCCTGCTAGCCTAGAGAAGACATTAGAGGTTGTTTAGGTAGTTATTTCTTTTTGTCTGGAGTTGTATTTACTTTGTGGATTACTGTATCTTTATTGAGTTTTGAGATGTATTTCTGGATTCATGTGCCTTAGACACTTAGACTTCTATCTCCTGTATCTCTTTTGGATTTCATGTTTTATCTATTCGTATCATGCTCTACCTTAGATGTGATTGAGTTGTATCTGCTATGTCACCCCCATTCGGAGAGTATAAACTGTTTAGTCTTATACTGTTAGATGCATTGAGACCTAGGACAGCGTTCTACCGCCGACACTGCGGCGTAGGCTGGGCGTTGTTACGTTCTCGTGCCCTAACTCTAGGGTGCGGGTCGTGACATGTTTTTAGTGGTAGCCCATGCAGGTCGAGACTAAAGTGTAGTGGTATTCGAACTAGAGTACTACTACAGCCTGCAGTAGGATTAGGATATATTTTGAAGGTACTCAATCATAGTTAGGAGCCCTTGAGAGATTCCCGGGACGACCCTGGAGAATCTTATTTAACTTCGATTTGAAAACTTTTTTTCCTTGAATTCCTTTATCTTTATTTTCTGTTGTTGAATTTGATTTTTATGGATTATTATTGAATTTGAGTTTGTATTTATTTTGATGGAAGATTTTTGAATTTCGAATTTTGATGATAGCTGTTGCCTTCGAGTTTGCATTTTGATGGATTGTGTTCACTTTTGAATTTTGATGTTCGTTAATAAATTTTGATTTGATTTTTGAGTATTCATTGTTGATTAATTTAATTTTTGGCAAGATGAAATTATATGGGCTAGGTCATCTATGTTATGGAATCTAGTCTTCTATAGTCACATTAGCCAGCAGGGTGAGGACATATAGTCTGACTCTGGATATATTTCTCGGGTGTAGGAATTTAAGGTTTTCGCAGCCAAGCATGCGGCACCGCAAAAATGTTAAATACCATGATTCTAGAGATATGTGCATAAGTCAAGGGCTCTGTGATTATCGTAGCCTTGCTTACTAGTATGACGACGATTTAGAGTACCATGATTTTGGATAGACGCATATGATTATCGGATTGCACCTTAAATAATTTTGAACATGTTTTCTCTACTTTTGTTACAGTCATTCAAAAAATTATTATTTGTTGTTTTGCCTAGTTTCCTATTATTTAACTCAGGAGTAAGTTTAGTTGGTTTTATAAACCTTGTGAAATTTCTTGCTATGAGTTTTTCATAATATAATGAATCGATGATTTTGCTAAAGGCCTCATGTTGGATTTGATATTTTAACCCTGGATTTCAAAACGGTTCCTTCTTTAAACAGATTAGCAGAACGAATTTTACCGTTATTTCTTTCTTGCTATCATTCTTGTATTAAATAATAATGATAATAAAACTGTCTTGATTTCGTCAATCACCTGCTTGCAATCTTGGTAGGAATCTAAATGTTAGTCTTAACGTAGAATTAAATTTTTATTGGGACATGAGAATATGTATATGAATATATATAGCAGACACTTTGCCTAACACGTATGCATGCTACACTTGATTTTTCCACATATCTAGATAATATTGAAATGTCATTAATGTTAAATTTTCAAAATCCCAATGTTTTTGGCTTTCTGCTTTTTCAGTTTAAATTCGTAATTTAAATATAAATTTCATGTTATTATTTAGGTTTACATAACTGCACATGTATGTTATACGTAGGTTTTCAATTCAAAAGAATTTTAGTTGAAAATTTGTGTTTAAAATTTGTCAATTTAAAACTGTGTACATATTAACCCTTAATACTGAATTCCAAATGTTTAGTTTAAATTACTGTTTTATTTTCTTAATATAATATTTAGAGCTGCGTACATTGATGTAAGTAGGAATATAAATTTAAGTTTCATATTCTTACATGTTAGTTTGTGATAAACATTGAGTTGGTTTTTAATGTTCAAATTTCTCCAAAATCCTGAAAACTAGTTACATGTTAACATTTTTACATTGATTTCCATGTTTAGTTAAATTTCAGATTAATATGTAATATTGAACTGTATGCGTAGATAAATGTATTGGTAATATGATTAGGGTTCATTTCTATCATGATAGGATGTATTGGGAGCATTGAGATAGTTGTGATGTTCAAACTCCTAAATTTTGAATTTGTATTATGTTAATATTACACTGGTTAAAGGTTAGCTTATTTTCAGATATTTTTGTGTGTAAATGCTGAACTAAAACCTAGATTTAACCTTTTAATACTAAGCTATAACCCTGTACAAGGACACACACACACTCTGACATAGTATATACTATCATTTAACCTTACCCTTCCCCTCTATGTTAGGATTATATATCTATAAGGATATATATAGAGTTTATGCATATATGTTATAACGTATATAGATACATGGCTAAGTCTCTATTTTTTTTATATATATATGGTTAGCCATGCATGTTATGATTAAATAGGTTGCGTATTGTAGATTGTTAACCAATATTCCATGATTAGTGTAACTTGATAGCTGTTGATTTGGAACTCAATTTCTCATATACAATTTCATATGTATTCACGTACACACACGCCTACTATCTAACCGTATGAACATGTCCCCATACACATGATGCTAGTTTTCCCTCTCTAACGCTCTCTCTGTATATATATATTGTGATTGGATTTCAATGCAAGTGACTTTCAATTCTTTAACTTGTGATTTTGATTTTCTTGGGATAGTACTTTTTCAAATGATTGGTAGTTACCTTCCTTTATTTTTATTTTTTATGAGTACCAGTTTTCATAGGGGGTGGTAGACAATTTTATAGTTTTGATGGTTGTTGTTTCTGTATCTTTCTATTTTAGCACCCTGGATTGTTTGTGTGTTTGATACCCTATGACCGTTGGTTAGCATGACTAGTAAACCTAGATGAGACTTCACTGTCACCGTTGCCATGACCCTGTATGCCGTTCTTTTTTGATGGTATGTTTTATTTAAGTTCTGGGACTTTGATTTTTTTTTTTTTGGGGGTTTGACCTAGAGGGAGTAGGGATATTTTAATTTCGAGGACGAAATTTTTATAAGGTGGGTAGGATGTGAGCACCCTGAATTTCGGGTTATTTTTTTTTATTTTATTTTAATTATTTTCCTGATTGATTTTTATTTCGATAAATAATTTATTCTGTATTTTTCCTTAAGTGTACTTTCCCGTGCCATTGATATTTGGAGTATCAGGGATGTTTAACTCTGGAAATCTTCTTCACGAGTTTTGGAGTGGACACGATTACCTTCGTGACGGTATATGGTGTCCCACTAAAACTTGTTCCCTTGTGCTCTTTCTGCTTCGCTGAACTTCGGGTCAATTTCGACCATTTGATTACTATTTATTTTCCCACTCTTTTTCTTGATCATTTTCAGCGCGTTACCATGACATTTAAATTGGGAGCGCAAGACCAGTCAGTTTCTTGAAACCAACTCCTTATTGATGATCTACTCGAGATGCTCGTCACCCATGACCTTTGTGTCCCACTCAGACACGTCATTTTGGGCTCCATTTGATTCGCACAACTTTCCCGACACGTGACCCGATTTTATTTCACGCCACGGCGTCACATTCATTTTCCAACTTGATTTGTGGGTCCTCTGTCGACCAAAACCTGTCCGCCCCAAATATGGACATGGCCCACTTTGAGCCTACTATCCGCCTGTCACTTGTGTCCCATTTATTGGAATCTCCATGTGCAACTTATTCACTCATGATCATCAACGTCTAATTTTAATTCGATTTTTGCACAATGTCCGGTTTTGACCCAATCCGGCTCCACCGAGTCCAGTCCAGCTCCATGTTGCCCTCTATCGGGACACCCTCATATTTATTGCCCAAAAATATTAATTTCTCATTTTACCTATTTTTAATATTTAATGGGAAATTTTCCATTGATGTATTTTTCTTGGAATAACCTATTTCTCTAATTATTTCCTAGCCATTGATCATCCTAAGAAATCCTCACCATTTAATTTCCCTCACACTCACAACCCCTCCTATTTTATTGCCCCAAAAATATCAAGTAATCTCCTATATATTTTTCTATATTTTATTGGAGAATTCTAATTATTTAATTCCTTTTGGAATGACAATTTTACTCTAAATTAATCCTAGCCCTTGGATCATTCTAATCTAAATCCCAACTATTATTTTCCCAACCCCCCAATAGCAGCAAGGAGCCGGCCCTAATTTCTAGGGAGAGCTACTTTCTTATCCTCTCTCTCTCACTTCATTGAATGCTATTCTCTCTCTCCCTTTCTAAATTATTTTTCCCACACAACTTCACAACAGCCATGCACCACCCGACCTCCTCGACCACCATGGCCGGACCACCCCCGGCCATCACCGTCGGCCATGGAGCCACCCTCCATCTCCAACTTCTCCTCATCCTTCCATGTAACAATCACCACCACCACCATCAACCATCATCTCCACCATCTATGCCCGACCGGCCACCCACGGCCATCACCACCTCCACCCTCGTCGAGGGCATCGCCTTCCCTTGGCCGCACGGCCAACGTCGTTGCCGGCCAGGCAGCGCACCGCCGCGGCCACCAGCTGCAGCAGCAGCAACCTTCGACAGTGCGCCATATGCGCGCACAGGCGCGCACGCACGCGCACGCGTGGGCCGCCGTCGTGTGCCGCCACGCCGCCGTGTAGGCCGCCGTGGCCCCCTGGCCATGCGCACGAACTCCGACAATCAGTCCCTGACGGCCACCGTCCTCCGGGACGCATCGTCGAGGCGATTCGTGCGTTTTGCACGACGTCCCGTCGTGACGCGCGCGAGATTGAGTCCGTTTGGGCGCTCCATCGCAGCGACTTCGTGCGCGTTTTCCCGGAGATCCGACCGTTGGATCGGCGATTTCTTCGTTCCATCGCAATCTCGGTATATCCACCTTCATCCCTGTCAATTTTCGTCCGTTAATTTTATCGTTTGATACATGAAAACCGGCCACCAAGTTGACCGTTTAAATTGTATTAAATTTGGACAGTTTCGTGGGGCCAACTTCGTCAGCTTGTATCTCCTCCACCGCAGCTCCGTTTGATGTGCTACTAGTTCCAGTGCGAAGCTGGTATAACCCTCTTACTACCCCTTCAGTTTCGTTTCATTGTGAGCTTGTTTGATTGGTTGAATTCGACGCCAAAGTTGGCCGTCCGAATTCGTAATTTCCAACTTGTAAAATTCCATTTTTGAACACGGGACTCCAGATTTCATTTCTGACACCACCATTAGACTTGTGGCGTCGTTATAGCATGTTTTCATATAAAATTTGTTAGATTTGGAGAACGTGGGCCCGGGCACGTTTTTCGGTACAAAGCGGGCCCCACATTCTGGGTCAACGGGACTTTTTGACGCCGGCTCAACAGAATCCAATTCCGGAGATACCGTTGAGTTCGTATCATCATTCTGGACTCGTTGACAGGTAGTTTGCTGAGTTTTGAGAACTTTGGCTCCGGCACACATTTCCGTGCAAACCGGAATCCTAAGTTCTGGTCAACGGGCCAAATGGAGATCGGGTCAACGGAATCCAATTCCGGAGATACCGTTGAGTTCGTATCATCATTCTGGACTCGTTGACAGGTAGTTTGCTGAGTTTTGAGAACTTTGGCTCCGGCACGCATTTCCGTGCAAACCGGAATCCCAAGTTCTGGTCAACGGGCCAAATGGAGATCGGGTCAACGGAATCCAATTCTGGAGATACCGTTGGGTTCGTATCGACATTCTAGTTTCGTGGACATATAATTTATTATATTTTGTAGACTTGTTTTCTTGCACATTTTTCGGTGCAAAACGGCTCCGACACGGACACCGTTTTGACCCGAAATTACCTTTTTGCCCTTGTGTCCAAATTGGACCGTTGGGTAGGCTATCCTAGCTAATTTGACCATTCTGGACACGTTGGCGATGTTCATTTCATCGTCCGGCAATGTTTGTTGATAATTTCTCTGAGTTTAACCTTTTTATAATTAATTAATAATTAATCCATATAATGTTCGTATTTCGGGATTAGTACAACGAAACTGAGATCAGCCAATTCCAGTGATCTCACATCGCTGAAATTGACAAGTTGGACACGTGGATCACTATAATGAGATTATCAACCTTACCGATAATCTTCTTATCTCGATTTGCGTGTCGTAAGTTTCGACGTACAAATAACGAAGTACACTTTATATTAGACTAGAATTGACCCTGTTTGACCAGAGTTGACCAGTTGACCCAAAGTCAATTGTAAGTCAACACTTGACCTAGTTGACTAGATTATTGACCGGAGTCGACCTAGAGTTGTTTTGACTTAGAAGAACCTAGAATAATATAGATTGCCTGTAGAGATTCATTTATTTTAACTTGAACACCTTGTAACATGTGTTGCTTTAAATAGGACTCTGTGGCTTCAGTGGGACCTCCTATACTTATCAGCTGTTCAGGTTATCGAGGCGAGTACATTCTCTGATCATTTCATATCCTGCTTAGAATTATTTTCTGTAGTAGATTACTTTACTTGTACTGTCACATTGGTCACACGGATTGGTACTATATGGATCCCTTCTTAAGATGTTATCCTTAGGGAGCATCGGGTACTACATGATCTGTGCGTTTCACTTACGTGGCGTATCATATGCTTCATTGGTTCTTTGATCACTTACGACATATACTCTTATGATCGTAGAGTCTTCCTAGAATCCTTATCCCATTTATGGGACTACTATGTATCACCTTCGGGGTCTATCACCTTCGGGGTCTATCACCTTCGGGGTCTGTTACATAGCATCATAACATAACCTGGCTGGATCCTTGTGTATTGATTGGTGGTACGAGGGAGTATAAGTGGACATGTGAATAATACACCAGTAGTTTCTTATCAGAATTATTCCTTAGTGTCTTATCAGAATCATCCCAGGCCATTTACATGTTCTTGATTGTACTCTGACTCACTAGTCACTGCTAGTTCTCTATGTATAGTAGATATTTCTATTACAGTTCTCTCTCTGTTCACATACTGTTTTTTTTAGTACTGGTATCTTACTTTACTGCATGTTATATGTTTTCTAACCTACTATGATCTGTTGAGATGTACTGTGCTCGCTCCAGTCCTGACTGGACCTGTTGATAAATTTTACAGATAGCCTGGAAGTGCCTGCTAGCCTAGAGGAGACATTAGAGGTTGTTTAGATAGTTATTTCTTTTTGTCTAGAGTTGTATTTACTTTGTGGATTACTGTATCTTTATTGAGTTTTGAGATGTATTTCTGGATTCATGTGCCTTAGACACTTAGACTTCTATCTCCTGTATCTCTTTTGGATTTCATGTTTTATCTATTCGTATCATGCTCTACCTTAGATGTGATTGAGTTGTATCTGCTATGTCACCCCCATTCGGGGAGTATAAACTGTTTAATCTTATACTGTTAGATGCATTGAGACCTAGGACAGCGTTCTACCGCCGACACTGCGGCGTAGGCTGGGCGTTGTTACGTTTTCGTGCCCTAACTCTAGGGTGCGGGTCGTGACAGAAAGACATCTGCAAGCAGATACATCACCTACTTCAAAGTCACAACCATTCACCCACCTCATGAAGAAGGGCATTTCATTCGTATGGGACAAAGAATGCCAGCGCGCCTTCGATGGCATCAAAGAATATCTGACGAACCCTCTAGTCCTGGTAGCCCCGGTTGCTGGAAGACCATTCCTGCTCTATGTACGAGCGATGGAACATTCTCTCGGTGCTCTGCTAGCGTAAAACAATGATGCAGGCCATGAGCAAGCTATATATTACCTCAGCCGAATGATGATGGGGCCGGAGCATCGATATACTGCCGTAGAAAAGGAGTGCCTTGCTCTGGTTTTCGCCATTCAAAAGACGCGACACTACATCACGGGACAAACCATCCATGTCATATCAAGAGTCAACCCCCTCAGGGTCCTCATGACTAAGCCGGGCGCACTCAGCTCTCGCCTCGCTACCTGGGCGATACAACTGTCCCCCTACCACATGATCTTCGTCCCGCAGAAGGCTGTTAAAGGTCAAGCTCTGGCAGACTTTTTAGCAGCTCATCCAGGTTCGAAATCAACCAGAATAGACAAAGAGATTCCAGATGAGATCGCCAATTCAAATATAGCCTCCCATGATACCCATGGCGAATGTTCTTCGACGGTGCTTCCAGAACGGGGCCCAAGGGCAACATCGTCGCTAGAGTCGGAATGGTGCTGATTTTTCCCTCCGGGCTGGTGATCAGTCGGGCTTACTCCTTCACGAAGTCCTGCTCAAACAATGTGGCCAAGTACAACGCTCTTGTCATTGGCCTCCGACTTGCAAAGGAGCTGGGGGTAGAATACCTCGAAGCATATGGCGATTCATAGCTACTCGTCAATCAGATTCGGGGTTCATACGAGGTTCGCCATGAAGACATGATCCCCTATCACCAAATAGTGATTGACATCATCTCGTCCTTGGAAGGGTTCTTCATAGAACATGTTCCCAGGCTCCAGAAAATTGAAGCCGATGCCCTAGCAGGTCTCGCTGCTTCCTTAGTAGTTCCGAATCATGCTCATTATCTGGTTGACATAATAGGCCGTTAGTTGGTCTGTGCCTTGAATAATATTCAATATATTGAGAGTTACTCCGTGCTGGCAGTCGACGAAGCACCAGACTGGAGACAATCATTCATTGACTTTGTAGTCTACGATATCCTGCCAGAGAATCCGAAGAAAGCCACTTCTAGCAGAAGACGTTTCCTCAGATTCTTCTATGATACAGAGACGAAAATGTTATATCGACGATCATACGATAGATTACTGCTTCGGTGTCTGTCAAATACAGAAGCCAAAGAAGCTGTACGTAAAGCTCATGACGGCGTCTGCGGGGCCCATCAGCCTGGCCCGAAATTACAGGATCGCCTTCGATGAATGGGCTATTATTGGCCCACGATGGTTGCAGATGCAATAGACTATGCACGAAAATACAAAGCCTGCCAAGTCCATGTAGATTTCATCCACCAGCCATCCGAGTTTCTACATCCGACGGTGGCATCCTGGCCATTCGAAGCATGGGGAATGGACATTATTGGTCCGATCACTCCACCTTCGTCCAGAGGACATCGCTTTATACTCGCAATCACAGATTACTTCTCCAAATGGGCGGAAGTTGTGCCGCTCACAGAAGTCAAGACTTCAAACGTGATCAGCTTCCTCAAGCATCACGTCATCTATCGCTTTGGACTTCCCCGAAGGATCATCCACGATAACGGTCCGCAGTTCGCAAGCCATGCCTTTTATCGGTTCTGCGACAAACACAGAATCCAGAATATTGCTTCAACACCATACAACCCAGCGGCTAACTGAAGCATTCAACAAAACAATCATCAAGCTTCTCAAGAAGTTCATGTCATCAAACAAACGCGACTGGAATGAAAAGCTCGACGAATGCTTATGGGCGTACCGTACTACATTACGAACGGCCACCGGGAACACACCATTCTCCTTGGTATACGGGAGTGAGGCAGTTCTCCCCTTGGAGACCCAAATCCTCTCACTCCGTGTCGCCCTCACCTATCGATTAACGACAGACGATAATCACCATCGCCGACTGCAAGAGTTGGAGGCCCTAGACGAGAGGCGCCTGTTAGCTCAACAACGAATTAAGCTGTATCAAGCCCGAATCTCCGGAGCTTTCAAGAAGAAGGTCAAAATCAGAACGTTTCAAGTAGACGATCTTGTTTTGGCAGTTCGGAGGCCGATGGTCATGACTCACAAGACAGTCGGCAAGTTTCAGCCAAAGTGGGAAGGCCCGTTCATCATCGAGACTGTATTCTCCAATGGAGCTTACCGCCTCGCAAAGCAAAACGGAGACTTGCTCATATTGCCCATCAACGGCAAGTTCCTAAAGAAGTATTATGTCTGAAACGACATACCGTAAATATCTCAGACTGTTGAGTTATGTACCCTCCGGTACCGCTGAACCCACAGTCTACCTCTAAATATCTCAGATTGTTGAGTTATGTACCCCCTGGTACCGCTGAACTCGCATTCGGCCTCCAAACATCTTAGATTATCGGGTCATATACCCCTTGGTACCACTGAACTCACCTACATTCATCCTTAAAATATCCCAGATTGTAGAGTTATGTACCCTCTGGTACCACTGAACTTACATTCTACTTCCGAATATTTCAGATAGTTGAGTTATGTACCCTGTGGTACCGCTGAACTCACATTCTGTCTCCAAATCTTCTAGATTGTCGAGTTATGTACCCGCAGGTACCGCTGAACTCCCATCCTGGTCAATCTATATCACATCTTTTGGGTAGTAAGTCACGTATGATCATACCTCTGAACTTTCTTCCTAAAAGGAGCTCCTTCCTCATGATCCACTACCCGCACTTTCAGTGCACAAAAAGGGTAACAGATCCACAAATTTTCTAAGACAACCATGTCGATGCTACCTCTGAGTTGTTTCACTTCCATCAAAAACAAATCGCCCCCTCACATAGAACTTCCATGTCCTCATTACCTCTGAGTTATTCTATGTACCCCTTCATGGAGCCCACTCCTGCCATGTCCTCATTATCTCTGAGTGGGAAGGCTCCATCGAAGAAACCCTTATATTTACCACGTCCTCATTACCTCTGAGTAAGTATGTTGGTTTATCTCTCGACTTATTATCTGTACCCACAACCGGAGTACGCCAAGGATAATAGGTCCAAAAATATCTTCCGACGACCACAAATGTCCACTGTTGACCGCCAATGTCCTCTGTTGACCACAAATGTTCGCAGTCGACTACAAATGCTGTAATAGTTTTCTACTACATGCCACTCTTTCTTTATCATGTTTTGGGAGCCCAGCTGCTCCCTGGCATTCTTTCAATACCAAGAACTTTCACAACCCCCTCATCGCAAAGTTGTTCTAGGTATCCCTCTTAAACTTGTTATCCGTACCTAAAACCAGGGTACGCCAAGGATAACAGGTCCACAAAAAGTCTCCTACTGAGGCAACTACTACAAGCAAAGAATAGAGCGCATGTATTCTGATCAGTTACATTCACACGACTACATCTCATATGCAAGCCAGAAAAGTTCTCTATCATTTCATTCAGACAAAAAGGAAGAAGATTACATTGATGTCCAAAAGAAGCAAAACACAAACTGCAGCTAAAGACAGACAGAAATATCAAGACAAAAGGCAGACATTTATGAGAGCCTACGAATCCTAATTGCGGGGGCGCATATACCAATCTCTCAACCATTTTTCATATGAAGGATCTACTTGAGCAAGATCCTCGTCCGGAGCAGGAGGGTCAGAACTTCCAATACTACCGCCGTCAGACTGGGGCTCCTCCTTTACAGCAACTTCAATAGGCGCCAGCTCTCCTTTCTGTTCCTCCGTTTTTGGTATTACCTCCTCCTTAACGAGCGATAACACTTGTTTGAAAGGAGGCAGTAGCTCTTCCTTCACAATGATCTCAGTCTTCGGCAGGGATGCTGCAAGAATCAAAGATAAAAAAGAAACAAAGTTAGAAGATAGCCAGAGCTTCATGCGGCCCAGTCCAGACGAGCTTATGTGGCTCGATTTAGCACAGCCTTATGCGGCCCAGTCCAGATAAGCTTATGCGGCCCTGTTTGAAGAGGGTTTCATGCGGTTCGATTCAGAAGAACTTATGCGGCTCTGTTCGAAGGGTCATTATACGATTCAGTTTGTGAAATGCCTGTACGGCTACTAGACAAACCCCCATGCGGCTCAGACATGGGGTATACCCCCATGCGGTCGGACGTGGGACATACATGCGGCCCATACAATTTGAACAGTTCAATAAAGACGAGGGACGCATTAAAGGCTTGTGCATAAAGCATGCAACAGAGCCGTCTTTGTTAGGGTTTCGAAGTATACGATATTCCCAAACCCTTACCAGCAATGATGGGGTGAACGTCGGGATGAACTTCAGGCACCGTGGCTGATGAAGAAGCTACTCCCTTACCCTTTGCCGCGGCTTTGGAAGAATTGGGGGCCATTGTTAATTAATGAGCGGAGAAGGAAAACGAAGGCAACAATCTAGGGCAAAAAGAGTTGAAGATAGGAGAAAGTAAAGAAGCCTCTCTGTCCAAAAATGCTCCTATTTATAGGCAGAAGGAGGGGGGTTCATGAATCGACGGACGCTTCGATCCGCGTGCTGCATAAAGAACAGAATCGACTCCTCGGTCATCGAGGAAAATTCGGATGATTAAAACTGACCCTTGGGATCCTCTCCCGAAAGACGGCTTTAAATCAAAGCAAATCAAGGGTAATAAATGAAGCGCATATATGGCAGAGAGACGTGGTAGGAAGCCTATGCGGCCAGACAGTTCATGCGGCTAGGAAGTCCATGCGGCTGAGAAGTCCATGCGGCTAAGAAGTCCATGCGGTCGGAACACCCTATGCGGCCAGAAAAGTTTACATAGCCATGCTTCTTATTCAAAGTATTTCAATTTTGCAAATTGAAAACTTTGAAGGGGGTCTTGTAGAAGCATGGAAAATAACAAGAAAAGGCTCATGCGGCTCAGACAGAAGGAGCCTTATGCGGCTCAGAAATCTATTAGAAAATGCATGCGGCTCAAAGTCCTTTAGAGCCTCATGTGGCTCGGATAGCTCTATGTGGCTCAGAAAAGAGCCACGTGGCCCTAAGTAGTTCTTCTCTACAGCTGGCCACAAAGCAATTGCTGCATTAAATGCCTTGACGGCAGCTCTGACAATAACAGCCCTAACAAGTGACAGCTTTAACATAAAGTCAAAATAATGACTCTGACATAATGGCATGTTCCTAAGGAAACGAAGAAAATCTTTGTTACAGCTGGCACGATCCACCGACCCTGAAGCTTCCTATACGGCTGCCACGTTCATGCGGCTGTCATGCTCATGCGGCTGCCATCTTCATGCGGCTGCCACTCCTATGCGACTGCCACTCCTATGCGGCTGCCACCTTCATGCGACTGCCATCTTCATACGGCCGCCTCTCTCATGCGGCTGCCATCTTCATGCGGCCGTCTTCCTCATGCGGTTGCCATCTTCATGCGACCTCCACCCACATGCGGTCACCACCTTCATGCGGCTGCTACCTTCATACGGCTAGGATTGTGAAGGGGCCACCTGTATGCGGCTCACTTAGAGGCCGCACTCATACGGCTCTGTCAGAAGAGACACGTGGTGATCCTTATGACAGTTGAGACACGTGGCTGTCTTATCCCCTCGAAATTATGGTTGCTCGCAAATCATAACAACAAGATTTAGTACAATCACCATAATTACATGAATCAAATCAGATTTATTATAATTAAGCAAATTGAACACGTGGCGGGAGATCCGAGCTTATCATGAAGATTTATTACAATCAGCATTAATTGCCCATACGGATTTGGCACAATCAAGAATTAACTGCCCAGATGTAATGCAATCAAGATTAATGGTCCAGATGATTGGCCGCCGACTTTTCAAGGGGAGAATCATTGTAAACCCTAATGATCACACCCCCACTTCTATAAATAGCAAGGTGCCATTCCCTTGCAAACGGCCGGAGAACTGGAGAACGGGAGGGCTGGAGACCCGAAGAATTGAAAAATTAGGAAGAAAAAGAGAAGAAGAATTCTAGAGCGAAAGAGACTCTCTCCACCCGGCTAGACACACAGAGAGACAAAGGCACGCACAGAGGATTCTTTCCACGTATCCCGAGAGCATTTTTTTACCAGAGCCAAGGTTACGTCTGATCGTCCAAGGAGTAAGGCAGAGCCGTCATCGCTTTCCCGAGCCTCTACCGTCACCCCCCAGAATCAAAAATAAACAATCGTACTTAGATTGTTGTACCTAGGTTTTCGTCCCTAGGCTTTCTTTGTACGAGCGAGTTTGTATTGTGAGTATAAGTTCAGTCCTCATATATAATTGTTCTGTACTTTTACAATCAATGACAAACAGCACGGTATGAGCTACAGCAGAGGTTTATCTGTCTCAAGCAGGCTGGAAAGACGGTGGATGGATATACAGCAGAGTTCTGCAGACTGAGTCGATTTGCATCGACGATGGTAGCTACAGAGCCCGAGAAGGCGATTAGGTTCCAGTAGGGACTTCATTTAGAAATTTTACAGATGCCGTTTTAACGGTAGCCCGGAGACATGAACTCACCCAACAGAGGTTGGTGATAAGACATGGGGGCCAGAAGAGGTCCCATTCCCAGAGTAGGGGTGGAGGAGCAGTGCAGCGAACATCAGCACCAGCACCCGACATCCGTATTCATGAGTCAGAAGCACCGCAGAGGACGGTGGTGTCAGAGATAACAGCACCAGTCCGGCATCAGCAGCAGAGGAACCAGCAGCAGCGCCAGGGGGCGCCCATTGGATGTACTTACTACGGTAAGGGAGGACACACTAGGGATGTGTGTCATTCAGCTAATGGGTTATACATGAGGTGTGGCAGTCCAGACCATAGGATTTCCAATTGTCCTATGATGCAGAGGCCAGGAGGGCCAGTTCAACAGTTTCCGATATTGCCAGCTCCAGGGGCAGCACCAAACAGAGGACCAGCATTGGCCATCAGGCCACTAGCCCAGCGTTTACCAACGCAGGCTCAGATGTTTCGCCAGGCACAGAACGAGGAAGGCCCGCAGAGGCCGCAGCGATAGCATGGTTGAGGAAGGCAATAGGAGGGAGCTCAGCAAGGCCAGGGCCAGGCCTTCACCTTATCACTGGAAGATGCGCTAGCATCAGGCGACGTGGTTGCAGGTAATATTTCTGTTACCTCTTTTTCTACAGTAGCATTGTTTGATTCGGGGGCTACCCACTCTTTTATATCTGTACGATTTGCGACACGTATTGGATTGGAGTTCGAGGCATTGCCAGAGAGGATGAATATACTCACTGGTAATGGGCTCGTAGGAGTTAGTAGAGTGTGCTTAGCGTGTCCAGTAGTAATGAGTGGGCGATTATTGCCCGTATCTTTGATTGAGTTCCCCTTGGGCAACTTTGACGTTGTCCTAGGCATGGACTGGTTAAGGGACAGTCATGCGACAATAGATTATCGGAGAGGTAGGGTAGTATTTCAGATATCCGACGTTGAGGAGTTCGTCTTTGTTCGATCATTGGAGGATCGACCCAAGGGCATTGTTGCAGAGGCATTGGCAGAGAATGAGCAGATTCCAAGGGTAGTCAGAGAGTTTTTGATGTATTTCCAGATGAGCTTCCAGGTTTACCACCAGTGAGAGATGTTGAGCTTTGCATTGAGCTGAATCCTAGGACGGAGCCTAAAGTCAGCAGAGTTTACAGGATGTCGCAGTCAGAGTTAGACAAGTTGTACCAGTATGAAGAAGAATTGAAGGCAAATCAGTTTATCTGAGACAGTAAATCGCCCTGGACAGCACCGGTGATTTTGGTACCCAAGAAGGATGGATCAATGCGAATGTGCATTGACTACCGGCAGTTGAATGCAGTAACCGTGAAGAACAAGTATCCGTTACCAAGGATTGATGACTTGTTTGATCAATTGAGTAAAGCTTGCATCTTCTCGAAGATTGATCTTCAATCTGGATATTTTCAAGTGAGGGTCCGGGAGCAGGACATACCCAAGACAGCATTTAGATCACGGTATGGGCATTATGAGTTTCTGGTGATGCCATTTGGACTGACTAATGCCCCAGCAGTATTCATGGATTTGATGAATCGCATCTTTCTACCATATTTGGACAAGTCTGTAGTAGTGTTTATAGATGATATCCTCGTCTATTCCAGTAGTAAGGAGGAACATGAGAAACATCTTCAGACAGTTTTGCAGACCTTAAGGAAGCATCAAGTTTATGCGAAGCTTAATAAATGTGAGTTTTGGTTGGACCATATTTCGTTCCTGGGACACATTATTTCTGGAGCAAGAGTGTCAGTAGATCCGAAGAAGGTAGAGACAGTAGAGAATTGGCCATTCCCGAAGACAGTAGCAGAAGTACAAAGTTTTTTAAGATTGGCAGGTTACTACAGAAGGTTCGTGGCAGACTTCGACAGGATTTCGACACCCATGATGCGTTTAACGCATAAGAATGTAGAGTTTGTTTGGTCAGCAGAGTGTCAGGCATCATTTGAAGAGTTGAAGAAGAAATTAATCTCAGCCCCGATCTTGACCCTTCCAGTAGGATCGGGAGGGTTTACAGTGTATTATGACGCATCCGGGAAGGGACTTGGATGTATGTTGATGCAGCATGGTAAGGTGATAGCATATGCATCTCGACAGCTTTGAGATCATGAGAAGAACTATCCGACTCACGACTTGGAATTAGCAGTAGTAGTGTTTTTGCTTAAGTTATGGAGGCACTATTTATATGGAGATCGAGCGAAGATTTACACTGATCACAAGAGTTTAAAATATGTGTTTATCCAGAAGGACCTAAACATGAGACAGAGGAGATGGTTGGAATTATTGAAAGACTTTGATGTAATTCTTTAGTATCATCCAGGCAAGGCGAATGTGGTAGCAGATGCCTTGAGCAGGAGAGGTGGTGCATTCATTCTAACCACGCAGAGGCATATTTTGGAAGATCTTCAGAAAATAGGGATTGAAGTGATCATGTCGCAAGATACGGAAGTTATGGCCAGTTTGCAGATTTAGTCTACTCTCGTAGAGAGGATCAGAACAGCTCAAGCGAAGGATCCGTGAATCCATAAGCTTCGATCAGAGTGTGAGTCAGGTCTCAGGAAGGAGTTAGCAATCCATGATGATGGTACACTTAGGTTCGGAAACCGTCTTTGTGTACCAGGAGGAGATCTTCGATAAGAAGTTATGACAGAAGCTCATAGTTCCCCTTATTCCATTCATCCCGGAGGTACAAAGATGTACCAGGATATGAAGCAGAACTTTTGGTAGAATGGCATGAAAAGGGAGATAGCGAGATTTGTATCCAGGTGTTTGGTATGTCAGCAAGTGAAGGCAGAACAGCAGAGATCAGCAGGATTGTTGCAGCCGCTACCTATTCCGGAGTGGAAATGGGAGCACATCACGATGGACTTTGTGACCGGTTTACCTAGATCTCCGACCGGCCGGAACACAGTTTGGGTGATCGTGGATCGGCTCACGAAGGTTGCACATTTTCTTCCCTTCAGAGTAGGGCAGTTTACGGAGCAGCTGGCAGAAGTGTATATGAAGTAGATTGTGAGGCAGCATGGTATTCTAGTCAGCATAGTATCAGATAGAGACACCCGGTTCACCTCTCACTTTTGGCAGAGTTTGTACCAAAGTTTGGGTACCAAGTTGAGGTTCAGTACAGCCTATCATCCGTAGACGGATGGACAATCAGAGAGAACCATTCAGACCTTGGAAGATATGTTACGGGCTTGTACTTTGGACTTCGGCGGAACTTGGGAAGATCATCTTTATTTAGTAGAGTTCTCTTACAATAACAGTTATCAGGCAAGTATACGGATGGCGCCGTTTGAAGCATTATATGGAAAAAAGTGCAGGTCCCCTCTGGCATGGGACGATGTGGGAGAACGAAAATTTTTGGGACTAGAAATGATCACGCAGACCATGGTGACAGTCAAGTTGATCAGAGAGTGGCTTCGGGTCGCGCAAGACAGACACCGCCACTGGACAGATCAGCATCGAAGGCCTCTAGAGTTTGGTGTCGGTAACCAAGTGTTTCTGCGGATTTTGCCTACTCGGGGTGTCATTAGATTTGGAACCCGAGGAAAGCTTAGTCCGAGATTCGTTGGTCCTTTTAAGATTTTCGCTCGGGTAGGCGATGTTGCTTATCGGCTTGCCCTTCCTCCCTCTCTATCTGGCGTACATGATGTATTTCATGTATCTCAGTTATGTGGGTATGTCCCAGATCCGAGTCATGTCCTCGACCATTCAGAGTTAGTCATTGGTACCGACCTAACTTACGAGGAACAACCCGTGTCTATTTTGGACCGGCGAAAGAAGGTGCTCAAGAACCGGACTATTCGCCTTGTCCGTGTCGCTTGGGGCAATCACTCTTCGGGAGAGTCAACCTGGGAGCGCGAGGACGAGATTAGATCTCGGTATCCGTACTTGTTCGACTCACGAGGTATGTTTCTCCTCATACCTTGATAATCTGCTTATATATTTGTTTCGTACCATTTTGAAATGTATGATCGATAACTGCTAATGATGGGTTGTTAGCATAGATTGTAATTGCACCTTGCTTGCTCGGATACCTCTACATCTGTCTTGGCTAAAATTCCGAGGATAGAATTTTTCTAAGGAGGATAGGGATGTCACTTTCCGATCCCGATATATGTATTCTTCATGGATTCCGTATATTTATTAATGGTGGCATGTATTTTTTAGCATTGTCATTAGTGGAGTGATTAGAGATTAGGGTTTTCTTAAGCCAACCCAACCCCTATTTAAAATCTCTTCCTCACTCTCTCTCCTCATTCACTCTTCCATTTATTTCACTCAACCACCACTCCACAGGCAAGTACAACTTGCTCAAATGTGGAGATTAGCGAATTTTTTCTTCTTAATTTTTCTTTGATATTATTTGTATATATTATTCTTCTCTTCATTCTCTCCAAGTTTAGTTCTTGAAAATTTTGATTTTTATAGCTAGATTTGTGTAGATCTAAGTTCCTAAAATCTAGGGTTTTATGGGTTTTCATGATTCTGATCTATCAAACTTAGCTATTTTCGAAAACTAATGGTCCTATGTTGTTGGAAATTTGATTCTACATAGTTTTGACCTTTGGAAAGTTAGATTTTGAATTGTTTGGAGGAAGTTATGGCAGAAGCAATACTTGGGTTTCTCCGAGGTTCGCCTATGCTGGCTCTGGCAGGGATGATGAATAGTCCATTGCAGCCGCATGCGTAATTCTCAGTCACATAAGCATTGCAGACGCATGTGCAATCCTTAGCCGCATGAGCATTGACAGCCGTATGGCGCATGCCAGCCGCATAAGCCCGGTTTCCAGAGCCGTATGAGTTCCTTCAGCCGCATACGCTCGTATCTTCCCCAGCCGCATGCGCCCTGTTCTTTTCCCAGCCGCATGCGCTTACTTCTTGGCCGCATGTGCCCATTCTTTCCTTTAGCCGTATAGGATTCCTTGACCCTGGCCACATGAGATCTCTGCTCAGCCGCATGAGCCTGGGTCATAGCTAGTCTGGCCGTATGATCTTACTGATTTTGAGCCGCATGTGCCTGTCTATCCAGAGCTGCATGCACCCGCGTTATCCAGCCGCATGAGCTCGTTCTTCTGGCCGCATGGCGCATGGCAGTTGGCCGTATGAGCTTTAGCAGGCATAAGAGCCCGCTCTCCGAGCCGCATAAAGTCATGCGGACTTCACTTCTTGGCCGCATGAGCTCCAGCCGCAGGTTTCTATGTGTATTAGTCCTCATTTCTGATCTGACTACCTATGTGATGGCTGGATATCCCTATGTATGTACTGAGGTACAATCTAAGTGAGCACCGAGGTGCAATCCTACACGCTAAGTGTTCCTACATGATACCTGCCAGTACCATCAAGAGTCCAGCATTACATAAGTAATGGTCGGTAGCAATGACGTGGTATGTGATGTGTGCTGCATTACACCAAGAAGGGGGAACATACGTATGACTTTTTGAGCCAATACGGATTTCTTCTTGGGGTACTCGTACGATGTACGACATCTAGAGGAGCGAACATGCAACCACGACATGTGAGCTCTGAGGATAACCTAGGGATTAATTAGGCAACTAACTTGGTAGATGCATTGGGTGGGATGAATCCCGAGATTGTGCCATTCTGGCCACCCCAGGTTCAGTCCTGACGTGTCGGGTTGGCCCCCATGGATATGATTTTATTCGCCTATAGCGGAAGACTATATCCGACCTTGTAGAAGCATGGAAAATACTAAAGGAAATGATTCATGCGGCCAGGAAAGATCCATGCGGCTCAGAGACGCATGCGGCTCAGGGCGTCATGCGGCATAGGAAGCTATGCGGCCCAGGGCATTCCATGCGGCTCAGAGGACACGTGGCCTGATAGTGCTCCCCTCCACCCACGCTGCATTAATTGCTTTGACGGCTGACCCCTCTGAAAAGTTGACAGCCCTGACACCAAAGCAGGTAATTATGGCTCTGCCATAACGATGAATCTTTAGGGAAGAGGAAAGAAATCTCTAACACAAATCTCCCGAGAGCCATAAAAATGCCACGTGGCCTTGCCACGTGGGCATTCTTATGCGGCTCGCTTCTCATGCGGCTCAGAATAAATCCTATGCGGCTCAGGCCATAGGAGCCTCATGCGGCTCGGGCAAAGGACTTCCCATGCGGCTCAGAGTGAATCCATCCTATGCGGCTCAGGCCATGAAAGTCTCATACGGCTCGAGCGAGGACTTCTCATGCGGATCAAGAAGATCATGTCCATGCGGTCCAGGCGGATATATACTTATGCGGCCCACAAGGATTACTCCTCTGTGGTTAGAAGACTCAAGTGAGGGCCACTGCTCACGCAGCCCTGACACGTGGGCTTAACCATATGCGGCTCACATTCATATGCGGCTCACATTCATATGCGGCTCACTAGTTATGCGGTCTTGATCCCCCCAGCAGCCCCTAGGACACGTGTCCTAAACCGATTAATTCCTCAGATTTGCTGCCATTAAAGATTGGGTCAGATCCCAATAAATCTGGGACACGTGGCAGAAGAATAGATCTGATTTATTCGCAGATATCAGAAGATCAGTATAAGAAAGATCTATTCCAATCAGCATTAATTGCTCATGGGATTTGGTGTAATCTACACCTAATGGCCCAGATTCATCATAATTAAAACGAATGGCCAAGATGGACCAATCTCCAAGCCGCCGCCATCTCCAAGAGCTAATCATTGGCAACCCTAATGATCACATCCCACTATTATAAATAGCAAGGTACCATTCCCTTGTAGGAGATACAATTTCAGAGAGAAAAATACGTATATACAGAGAGACCCCCCCAATAGTCAGATAAAAAGAATACACAGAGAGAGAGAGAAGCCAGAAGAACAATAGAGGAGCAAGAAGAGCATTTCTTCGTCAACGTCAACCATCTTTCCACAAGGAGCCAAGGCTGCATACCGATCGTCCAAGGAGTAAGACAGGGCTGCCGTCGCCTTCCCGAGCCTCTATTGTTACCCCCCAGAATCTAAAATAAACAATTGTACTTAGACTGCTGTACCTAGGTTTTCGTCCCTAGGCTTTCTTTGTACAAGCGAGTTTGTAACGTGAAGTAAAAGTTCGGTCCTCCGATAATTGTTCTGTTCTTTTATATTTTATGGCAAACATGATGGCGACTCTGCTGGAGACTAACTTCTCCACGGCTGAGGAGTTGGTGACGCAATCGGATGCAGCCAAGCTTGGCTCCACACAACAAAAGATGGTCGCCCGGTTCGACCAACAGGCGTTCGAAGAGATGCTCTCCGACAAAAGCACTGGCTCGGTCCAGAAGCGAGCCCGCACAAAGAAGGCCCGTAAGGAGTGGAGACCCCGATCCTTCGTTCCTGCTGAAGCTCTTGCAGAGACACCCTCTGTTGTTCAAGACGGCGAGCAAGATTCCCCTGCGGCCCCACTTCAGATCGTAGACAACTCTGCTGTCCCCAAGTCCGACAGAAGAAAATACTATGATGCTGGACTTGCAGGGGAAAAGAGGAACTCTATGAGATCCGAGCTACATAAGGTTATCAATCACAGGGAGAAAGCTCGTGCGGCTACATCCTTCAGCCGCAGGGAGAAAGCTCATACGGCTACATCCTCCAGCCGCATGAAGAAAATTCATGCGGCCATATCTATCAGCTGCATAGCTTATGCGGCTACAGTTGCCAACCACGCGAATGAAACTCATGCGGCTGTGGGAGTCAATCGCTTGCAGAAAACCCATGCGGCCACAATTGCCAACCGCATGCGGCCAGCCTGTACGGTCGTGACTCCTAGCCGCACGAAAATAATTCGTCCTACCGCAGAAGACAACCGCATGCAGACAGCCTGCACGGTACCTAACTCTAGCCGTATAGCGTCTGTTTCACGCTTCTCTCGATCAGTCTTCGACCGTCTCTCATGCGGTCCCAACCCTGATGATTCTCTGGATGATAAGCCAGACTCTGTGGTACCCAACTTGGACTCCTCCTATTACGTACCCACAAGTGCTAAAAGGAGGAAGTCTAGGGCAGCACGGGCTCATCAAGCCCAGTCAGCTGTTCCAACCTCTGACTATCGGGACGTCCCGTTGACTATCACACGGGCCTCGGATGGGAAGTTGTTTACAACCGCTCGAGTCCAGCCCCCGGTGGCAAACAGACAGAGTGGTTCCTCTGACCTGCAGGAGGCGATCCTCCACAAGTGCAAAGAAAGAGAAGGAGTATCGGCGTGCAAAGAGTCCTCGCTTGGACATCGTTGCACCCAAATCATCGTCAATTGCTGCTGCAACAATGCGGCAGTGACGGAAGATCGGCCGTCCGTCTTCCAAAGGCTACAGCATCCGAGCTCAGAAGATGAGGCACCTCCTGTTGTCTCCTACAATTCTGCTCAAAAAGTCCCCGCCGAAGGGAGAAGGAAAAAGACGAGTATCTCCAGTCCCAAGATATCAACCACCATAGCTAAGAAACTATCGTCTAAACGGTTGTCCTCTACTGGTGTATTCCAACACACCCGTTCAAAGACAAAATTTACCACGATGGGAAATTCATCATCCACATCGCTAGGGGTTGAGGGAACTGGGGGTAGCACTCCTCCGAACATCCGCAACAATCCAATGTTTCAAGGAGCCGAGCCCGAGGAAGCGATTCTCCCATCAGGTACGACAGGCACCGATGTCCCCGAGGACACCCGTGACTCTCACGACGAAGTAAACTCTGAGGCTGGGGGTACTGCTCCCTCCGAGTCCGAACCAGAAGATAATATTCCCACATATCCCGATGACTTCTCGGTACACGGGTACAACTCGGAGGGCACATCCTCCACCGCTCCTTCCGTCACTCCTCACGTAAAGACGGTGTTCATGACGGACAGCAATCAAGGTGGTTCCAATGATCGCCAGCACATCGACAATCTCGAAGCCATATTACTTGCTCTGGTCAAGTCTGTAGACGAGATTAAAGCGGCCCTGCCAACTCTACAAGGAGGAACGCCCGGAAAAACAAGCATGGGCCCTGCGGTCAATATAGATTCAAACTCAGCGGCACCAAACCCGGGCAATAATCCTCCCGAAGTAACAGCCCCTGCCGCAACAGACGAGACACGAGAAGTAAGGAGAGAGGTCCAGGAGCTCCGAGCCATGTTCTATGCCCGAGAAAACGCTCAAGATCTCAGAATACGACAACCATACCCTGCTGAATGGAGGGATGTTCCATTCCCACCAAGATATAAACCGTTCAATATCAACCCGTATGATGGCAAAACCTCAGCAAGTCGGTACATTACTTACTTTGAGGTCACCACCGACCATCTGTCCCATGATGATGCGATCCTCACACGGTTATTCATCGGGGCATTGGAAGGAGTCGCCTTCGATTGGTACCGCAATCTACCGGACAACTGCATCCACTCCTTCGCCGGCTTCAAGCGCCTGTTCTTGGAATGATTCTACGAAGTAGGACAGGACGTCACTATGTCCACTCTCATGGACGTCGTCCAAGGCGAGAAGGAGTTGACAAGGAATTACATCGAGCGGTTCCGCCAGACCGCCATGAAGCTGTCTTCCGGAAATCCAGATTCCGCTTTGATTGAAATTTGCCAAAAGAGACTGCTTCCAACGATCAGTCTCTGGATGGGCGAGAGTCAATTCAAAGATTGGAAGGCGTTCATCATCAGCGCTACAAGCACCAAAGAACGACTGAAGAAGGCTCGCCAACTGGGATTGCACATCTCAGAAGGAGAAAACAAGGGCAAGCGTCCCAACAACGATAATGGGGGTAACCCCTCCAACAATCGGGACAGCAAGGGAAAGCAGGCTATGGTGGCCGACACGGCCCAGAAGCCCGAGTCACAACCAGTAGACAAACAATGGCCTCAGATCACTTACTCTTTCGAAGACGGCCACGTCAAGCCTATCTTGGACATGCTCATACAAGGAGGTAGAATTCAGCTTCCTCCACCGAGGCGGAAGCCTCAGCCGACTGATTTGGAGAACCCAAAGTTCTGCCATTACTACCGTTATGTACATCACGCTACACACGACTGCTACCAACTAAAATGGTACATCCAAAGCCTCATCGATTCGAACGCTCTAGCCATCGACTTCGAAGAAGTAACCGTAGCAGCCAATATGGTGTCCGTACAATTTGGCAGCTTCTCTCCGACGGAGACTCAAGACGGGGTAATCCCCGTCCCTCTGGCGACGATGGAGATTACCAATCTTCCACCTCCCCGGGAACAGGCGGCTGGTCTAGTACCTCTCACCACTTCACGAGGGGAGGTCATGTGGGACATCCAGACTTGATCAGAAGTAACTCGGCCCACACTATCTCCCACTAACAAAAAGAGTGGAAAAATCAGGACCTGCCACACAATCTAAGCAGACAACGAGGAAGCTACAGCCGTCGTCACGCGATCCGGAGCGCAGTCCCAACCTGTGGTTGACAGCCCAGCTGAAAATCATCAACCTACTACAACTGATGCTCCGGGACCGGCTCAGCCTTCGACGACCGACAAGCCTAGGCCGAAGGAGACTCGCTTCGACAAATCCCTCCGAAAGGACGCAGTCCAAGGGCTAGAGAGGCCCTACAACTTTGACATCTTAGCACAATTGGCTAACACTCCGGCCAAATTGTTACTATACGAACTCCTAAGGCTCTCCAAGGACGTTCGTATTGTATTGAGCGAAGCACTCCAAAATGCCGATGCCTATCTCGCTCAATCCAACCTCACCGGGGAGGACTCACCCGTAGATCTCCAAGACAGTGCCTGCACGGGAGCAATACCCAATATCGTCTTCACTTCGCAGGACATGCTCATCAAAACCAACCTACATGATCGCCCGCTATACTACACGGGATACATCAGCGACGTGAAGGTGGATCGGATGTACATTGATCCTGGCTCTTCCATAAGCATCATCCCGAAGGGTCTGTTACATCATCTCCGCATCCCAATGCATCGCCTGACACCTATAAGCACCGCCATCAGCGGTTTCAATTCGGACAGGAGCTACCCTATTGGGAAGATTCGTCTGAAGTGTCAAATTGGCGACCTCCAATCCGAAGTCACCTGCTACGTCATAGATGCAGACACTTCTTACAACATCCTCTTGGGGCACCCATGGATACACGATTATATGATCGTGCCTTCCACACTACACCAGTGCTTCAAATACGTCGATAAACACGACTTCGTGAAGACAGAATTTGCTGATATCGATCCCTTCAAAGGAGTCGAATCTTACTACTCGGACTCCTGCTTATACGAAAAGTCGAAGAGGCACCTTGATGAAGGAAATGAACAAGCTAGTACCGAAATGGCTACGGGATCTGAAGGACCCCTGACAATCCACCTCCAAGCTCGTAAACCGGGCAAGTCCGCACCCCTCACCGCCACTCTGCGGAAGGATGCGATCAGCCGCTCGGCGCAAGAAGAGCAGATGATAATCCAGCTGCCAAGGTCCGGCCAAGTGCCGAGACCCACAACGGGGCCACTGACAATCAGACTGCCGAGAGTCAGTCAACCCCAAACAGGAAAGCTCAATCCCTCCGACAAGTCGTTGACGATACGCCTTTCCAAGAAGGGTCGTCACCTCGATGCAAGGTCTGACACTTCTAGCGAACCAACCACTCCTCGCCCTACGTCGGGTACCAAACTGGGGGTTGCTAGTCTACCAACAACACCACGCTCAACTCCTTCAACTGAACCACTGACAATCAAGCTTCCTAGGTCGTCCTCTCAGTCTTCGTTCACACAGGGGGTAGCCGAAGAGGAACCGGAGCTAGCCAAGTATGTGGCTGCCCACACTGATGTTCCCTCCGCTGATGATGTAATCCCCCTAGAAAAGATACCTTACTTCATCAATAAAGGGTTATCTTTGAACTACACCGAGCTCAATAAGCTATGCACAATGTATGCTATGGAACACGGTATAGGCGCTCACCTACACACACAGGTGACAAATGTGTACACCGCGATCTAGCTTACTCCAGTAGAAGACGCTTACCGAATATTCGAGGGAGGAGATCATCCGATCATCTTCGGCCGGACGTACAACCCGCATCCCCTCACCATAGAAGAAGTCGACCTCGGGTCGGATGCTGGGAGGCTGCCTCTGTATCTCTATAGCCCTCAATCCAAATATCTCATGCAGAAACAAGGGTATGATCTAGAGACGACACCAGGATTGAACTACGGCACTGGGCGACGATTACCTTTGAAGCCGCCAGTCCCGGCAGGCAAACCACGGAACTACTATAACAAAACTCGATGCGGGTTAGGGTAAGTAACGCCTACTACGACCCCTGAAAGTTCAGATAAAGAATGCGACTAGCAGTCACATTCAATCGGATCACCAACTTCTGACTCAGATACTAGCATCGGAGATGTATTCAGACAAGTCATGTCAGTCAACATGGCATTCGCCGACGCTTACGAGGAAGACGAAGATATCCCCGAAATCCTCGAGCTAGAGCCATGGGCCCAACAATTGGACGCACAATGGGAAAAGCGGTTCGAACTGAGAGAACCTCCTACTGAAGATGAGGTCATACAAGTGGATCTCGGCAGCGAATCTTCTTCAAAACCGATTTTCATCAGTAAAAGCCTAACTGACGAAGAACGGGAGTCGCTGTTAGAACTTGTCAGAGAGTACACTGATGTGTTTGCCTGGAGCTATGAAGACATGCCAGGGTTAAATCCTGACAACGCTCTTCACAAACTCAACATTCGACCAGATGCGAAGCCGGTCAAGCAACAACAGCGACGCTTCCGTCCAGGTATCATGGACGCGATCGAAGCCGAAGTCAACAAACTGATAGCCAGCGGCTTCATTCGTGAGGAGCAACATCCCGATTGGGTCGCCAACATAGTACCCGTCCTCAAGAAGAATGGAAAGATTCGAATCTGCATCGACTTCCGTAACCTGAACGAGGCGTGTCCCAAAGATGAATTCCCCCTTCCTATCACAGACATCATGATCGACAATACTTGCGGCTTCGAACGCATGTCATTCATGGATGGCTTCTCGGGGTACAACCAAATCAAAATGTCTCCTGACGACGAAAAGCATACATCATTCCGAACACCGATTGGCACGTACTGCTACACAGTCATGCCTTTCGGTTTAAAGAATACTGGCGCCACATATCAAAGAGCCATGAGCATCATCTTTAGAGACCACTTACGCAAGACGGTGGAGTGTTATGTTGACGATATAGCCGTTAAAAGCCGTAGCAAGGGAGACCATCTGCAGGATCTAAGGACGGTATTCGACCTAATGCGAACGCACAATTTGAAGATGAACCCCACGAAGTCCTTTTTGGGCGTATCCAGCGAGAAGTTCTTAGGCTTCATCATCACTGCAAAGGGTATCCATATAGACCCTGAGAAGACAAAAGCAATCATGGAGATGGGTCCCCCGAAAAATCTCCGCGAACTCAGAGGCCTTCAAGGGAGGCTGGCTTACATCAGAAGGTTCATTTCCAACCTCTCCGGGCGATGCCGACCATTCACGCACCTCATGAAGAAATGAGTCTCATTCGTATGGGACGAGGAATGTCAGCGTGCTTTCGACAGCATCAAAGAATATTTGTCAAATCCTCCGGTCTTGGTAGCCCCAGCCCCTGGAAAACCATTCTTGCTCTATGTACGAGCAATAGAACACTCCCCCGGTGCCCTGTTAGCACAAAACAACGATGCAGGCCACGAACAAGCCATATACTATCTCAGCCGAATGATGGTTGGGCCAGAGCACCGATACACCGCGGTAGAGAAGGAATGCCTCGCCTTGGTGTTCGCCATTCAGAAAATACGACACTATGTTACCGGACAAACGATACATGTGATCTCACGGGTCAACCCTCTCAGAGTCCTCATGACCAAACCAGGGGCACTTAGCTCTCGACTCGCTACATGGGCAATATTACTGTCCCCTTATCATATAATCTTTGTCCCACAAAAGGCAGTCAAAGGTCAAGCCCTGGCGGACTTTTTAGCAGCCCACCCAGGCTCGGAATCCTCCAAAATATATGAAGAAATTCCAGACGAAGTCGCCAACTCGCATACAACATCTCACGAGGCTATATGGCGAATGTTCTTTGACGGTGCTTCAAGGACCGGACCTAAAGGCAATATAGTCGTCGGAGTCGGGGTAGTGCTGGTCTCCCCTTCCGGATTGGTGATCAACCGCGCCTATTCCCTCACAGAACCCTGTTCTAACAATGTGGCCGAGTATAACGCTCTGGTCATTGGCCTCCAACTTGTAAGAGAACTGGGGGTAGAATACCTTGAAGCATACGACGATTCCCAACTAATCGTCAATCAGATCCGGGGTTCGTACGAAGTCCGCCACGAAGACATGATCCCTTATCACCAAATAGCGATCGATATAATCTCGTCATTTGAGGGGTTCTTCATCGAGCACGTCCCCAGACTCCGAAATATTGAAGCCGATGCCCTAGCTGGTCTTGCCGCTTCCTTAGCAGTTCTAAATTATGATCGCCAATCAGTGGAAGTGATAGGCCATGAACTGGTCTGTCCCAAAAACAATGTGCAATTCTTGGCAAGTTATTCCGCACAGACGATCGATGATATCCCAGATTGGAGACAACCATTCATCGACTTCGTCGTCTATGATATCCTGCCCGAGAACCCAAAGAAAGCCACTTCCATCAAAAGGCGTTCTCTCAGATTCTTCTACGATACAGAGACGAAGATGCTGTATCGCCGCTCTTACGACGGATTATTACTTCGGTGTCTGTCAAACACAGAAGCCAAAGAAGCAGTACGAGAAGCTCACGACGGTGTCTGCGGGGCCCACCAACCCGGCCTAAAACTACAAGATCGTCTTCGCCGAATGGGCTACTATTGGCCCACAATGGTGGCAGATGCGATCGATTATGCTAGAAAGTGCAAAGCTTGCCAAGTCCACGCGGACTTCATTCACCAACCATCCGAATTTCTACATCCGACAGTGGCGTCCTGGCCATTCGAAGTATGGAGAATGGATATCATTGGTCCAATCACCCCACCTTCCTCCCGAGGACATCGCTTCATACTTGCGATCACTGATTACTTCTCCAAATGGGCGAAAGCTGTCCCACTCGCAGAAGTCAAGACTTCAAACGTGATCAGCTTCCTTAAGCATCATGTCATCTACCGCTTTGGATTGCCCCGAAGGATCATCCATGATAATGGTCCGCAGTTTACAAGCCACACATTCTATCGATTTTGCGATAAACACCGTATTCAGAATATCGCTTCGACGCCGTATAACCCGGCAGCAAACGGGTTAGCAGAGGCGTTCAACAAAATAATCATCAAACTCCTCAAGAAGTTCGTCTCCTCCAACAAGCGCGACTAGAATGAGAAGCTCGGTGAATGCTTATGGGCTTATCGTACCACAGTTCGAACAGCCACTGGGAATACGCCATTCTCCCTAGTATACGGGAGTGAGGCAGTTCTCCCATTAGAGACTCAAATACCCTCACTCCGCGTCGCCCTCCTATCAATTAACGACGAATGATAACTACCGACGTCGACTGCAAGAGTTAGAGGCCTTAGATGAAAAGCGTCTCCTAGCTCAGCAAAGGATCGAGCTATACCAAGCACGCATCTCAGGAGCCTTCAATAAGAAGGTCAAAATCAGAACATTCCAAGTGGGTGATCTCGTGCTGGCAGTCCGGAGGCCGATGGTCATGACTCACAAGACCGCCGGTAAGTTCCAGCCAAAGTGGAAAGGCCCATTTGTCATCGAGGCCGTGTTCTCCAACGGTGCTTACCGCCTCGCCAAGCAGAACGGAGACTTGCTCATGTTGCCCGTCAACGGCAAGTTCCTGAAGAAATACTATGTTTAAACAATATTCTCCAGATCCTCGATTCACATACCCGCTGGTACCACTGAACTCACTCCATAAATTTCCAGATTATTGAGTCATGTATCCGCTGATACCACTGAACTCACCCTCATAGTTTGCCAGATCATTGAGTCACGTACCCGCTGGTACTGCTGAACTCACACTCACCATTCTCCAGATTTTCGAGTCACGTACCCGCTGGTACCGCTGAACTCACACTCACCATTCTCCAAATTTCCGAGTCACGTACCCGCTGGTACCGCTGAACTCACACTCACCATTCTCCAGATTTCCGAGTCACGTACCCGCTGGTACCGCTGAACTCACACTCACCATTCTACAGATTTCTGAGTCACGTACCCGCTAGTACCGCTGAACTCACACTCACCATTCTCCAGATTCTCGAGTCACATACCCGCTGGTACCGCTGAGCTCGCACCCACAATATTCCAGATTTTCGAGTCATATACCCGCGTGTACCACTGAACTCATGCCCTTCTTCCACAAAGATATCCCAAATTTCTAAGTCATGTACCTGCTGGTACCTCTGAACTTACACTTTGATTCCAACATTCATGGATTGTCGAGTTATGTACCCATCGGTACCCCTGAACTTACATCCTGGTCACTCTTTTGAAAGAAAGTCATGTATAACCATACCGCTGAACTTTCTTTCTACAAGAGATCCTCCCTCATGATCTAATACCTGCACTCCCAGTGCACAACAAAGGTGACGGGTCCACAAACTTCTAAGACGGCCATGTCCTCATTACCTCTGAGCCGTTCCACTTCCGCCAAAAACAAATCACCCCCTACGTAGAACTTCCATGTCCTCATTACCTCTGAGTTGTTCTATGTGCCCTCCTTCATTGAGCCCACTCCTATCATGTCCTCATTACCTCTGAATGGGAAGGCTCCGTCGAAGAAACCTTCATACTTGCCATGTCCTTATTACCTCTGAGTAAGTATGATGACCCCCTTTTCGATCTATTATCTGTACCCACAACCGGAGTACGCCAAGGGTAATAGGGCCACAAATGTCCTCTGTTGACCATCAATATCCTCCGTCGAGTTCACTCCTGCCATGTTTTCATTACCTCTGAGTAGGAAGACTCTACGTTTAAAAAAAAAAAAAAAAAAAAAAAAAAAAACCTTCCCACTTGCCATGTCCTCGTCACCTCTGAGCAAGTATGTCGGTTCTCTTTCATCCTATTATCCGTGCCCTAAACCAGGGTACGCCAAGGATAATAGGCCCACAAATATCCTCAGCTAAATTTATCAGCACAAATCTATCACCTCATCAGGCCCTAGGAGCCCAGCTGCTCTACGGCATTCCTTTTTCTCAATACCAAGAGCACCGATGACCACTTCGCCATGGCTGCTTCAGGTACCCTGATCAAAACTTGTTACCTCTGCCTAAAACCAAGGTACGCTATGGGTAACAGGTCCATAAAATATATCCCCTATACGGGGGTAAACATCACCACAATATCACAAGCACAGCAAGCAATACAAATGAAGGGTAGAATTGAAAGTACTCTTTATTTGAAGGAAGAAAAAAGTATTACATGTTTCGGGATCATGTCCCCTCCAGAAAGAAAGAAAACAGAAACAAAATAAGAAAAAAAAGGGAGCCGACTTCATTTCAGCATCACTCAATTCCAGGAGGCGGTTTTTTACTGAGGTGGTCCTCCGTTCAATCCGTTGCCGAGTGCGACGCTCGGCCTCCTGGAATAAATGCTCCTCATTGTCCAAGCCCAAGAACGCTTGACAGTTATCTTCCAATTTCTTCAAGGCAGTCTCCAGGTCAGTCGAAGCTTGAGTAACCCTGTCAGCCTCCTGAACAATTAGTTCCCTGTCATTGCGGGTAGTCTCGAGTTCAGACTCTAAGAAAGCCAACTTCTTCTGAAGTGCAAGGATCTGCTCCCGCGTCTCAGTAATCTCACGAGAGACAGACTCCTCCCGAGCCACGACGTTTTCAGTCGCATAACTCAATTGATCATACCGGTCAGCTAAGTCACTGAGATCCTTCTGCACGCCCGGTCTGGTCTTATCTCGAGCCGCTCTGGTCCTCTCTATAACAGCAATAAGGGAAATCCGCTCCTCGTTTATAACAGTAGACAGATCAGCCTGCCGCAATACCCGAAGTTCGGACACCAGCTGATCAGCCTCCAGTAATTTTGCCTCCAGAAGCGAAGCCATCCCTGCATCATCAGGAAGATCCCTAAGGATGTTTATTTGACCATGGGCACATTGTCGGGCCAAGGTAAAAGAGGCCCCTTTGTCTACAGCGGCCTCGATTCCCCTCTTCAAATGACGATGAAAACTGGCAACCACGTCCTGCAACGCGTCGTCCAAAACCTCAGTAGAGGAGGGTGTCAGGGGAAGCCGGAGCGGCAACGTCGGAGGAGTAACGCTAGAGGTCGCCATCGAAGGAACAGATTCCGAGAAGAACGATGCATGGATAGCGGCCAACTCGTCTTCCGCCGCCCGGAGAGCTTGGATGCTCGGCAGGGAAGAAAGGTCGACTCTCGAAGCCATCGGAGCAGAGGATGATGCAAGGACCATCGTCCCCTGCCCCGATTGCCCCGAGAATTGTCCCGCTAAACTCGGGCCCCCAGAAGGCCCATCAAGACGATTCGGACAGTGAGGAGGTACACCTCTTTCCACCGATGCCCCTTCGGTTGGGATTGTCTCAGCGACGTCCACCCTCGGCACTGGAGGAACAGGACCTGAATGCCCAGAATAATAATCAATCGACGTAACTCGAAGAAAATGATGATAGAGCAGATAGGCTTCCTCACGGGTTAAGATTCGGCTAATCTTACCAGGGGAGGGGCATAAAGGCCGTGGCTCATCTACAACTGGCATAGTCCCCTTACCCGCGATCCCCAAGTTAAACTCAGTCACGTCCCCTGCCCCCGTCATCTCGAGGGAGGGTACAGATTAATCTGCGTTCTCTCGAATAGGAGCAGGCTCATGGGAGTCCCCGTCACCCTGGGTCACCGCCTCGATATCCTGAAACTCTTCTTCTTCTCCCGACACCTAAATGAAGGAACGAAGACAGTCAGGATTGAAACTCAAAGAAAAGAAGGGGGAAGGGATCAAGAGTAGTTTTGTTACCTCTGACGCAGGGTTGACTTCTTCTCCACCTTCTTTTATGGCTAGCGGACGGTGCCTAGTCGCAACCAACTTCCGGGATCGAGAAACACTGTCTATAGGAGAGACTTGCCTGCTACATTTCGGAGTAGGACCAGGCGCAACAAGAGACTGATCCCTCAGCACCTCATCTGATAAAACATGCGACTGACCTACCTCTGCGCCTACCACTGGAAGGATAGAGTCATCTTCATCGCACTGGTTGCCTTCTCTACCCTCAGCAGCGAAATCCAAATCTGGCACTTCGGCTCTAACCTTTCTTTTCTTGGCCCCTTGAGAGCCTTCCTCCAGACCAGTGCCAACAATAAAACTGGTACCCGGGTTAAAACCAACTGGGGGCTTGTTCACCATGATATGATACAGAGCTGCCATGTACAAGATCTCCACTGACTCCTTAATGGCAGGGACCGAGAAAATGGTGCGAGTGTGGAACGAATCATAATATTGCCAAGCTCTGATACCATCAAGAAGACTACCCTCATAACCCAGGCAAGGACTGGGGCTGTCCAGACAAAGTTGGCTGTATCCAAACTACCGAGCAAACCTGCTAGGCAGATAAGGCTCCAGAAAAATAGTATTGCGGTTACGGTACACTAGATGTGCGGGACTAATGTTACGCAACCATAAGAGCATCTGGCCATCCAGAAGCTGAGGGGGCACGATACCGTCAATATGTACAGCCTCTATGTCCCTGGCAGTAAAGCGAGGGACGGATACGAAGATATGATACTTATCTGCCCTCGCCAATGCCATCCGGCAAGTCCGCATGGTTTCACACTCCCAAGGCTCGTCACGATAGCGGAAGATAAATGCGTCATCATCAGTCACACCGTCTTCAGAGCCCGGCCTCATCAAAGACGGGTAATGTATCAGCAGCCACCCCATCAAATAGTGATAGGGCAACTCAGTTCGTTCAAAATCCTTGGTCACGTCGCGAGCAATGATTTTGGATGTGAAAGTACGTAGGCCACGGTGTATGCTGCACACCATGGTCGGGAGGAGAGCTAGCCTGATTCGTAAAACTAACTTCACAGCCGGAAGGATGAAGTTACAACTAATCCTCTCAATGGAACCGGCTCCTCCCGAGACTACACAGTTTCGTAGCCAGATCATCAAAAATCCTGCCAGAAGCGCTTTCTTAGACAGCTCCTGAGTATCCTGGTAAAAGTAATCGAAAGTATCAGTCTGGTTCCCGAATCTGTCGCTGGTAATGGCCACTCCCTTAGCCGACAACACCGAGTCCTCAACCGCTTCCCGAGGTCAAGGGCGACGAGAGGTGACTCTACCTAAGGCATCTGTCGAGAAGAGATAGTGCACCCAATCTCTGGTGAAGGGAGCATTCCCTTCCAAGTTACTATCCTTTCGAGTCATCTGATAACATGTGTTATAATGGCACAATATCTCCTGGTAAAGGGCCGCAAAGCTAGGATACCGTCGTTCCAGATCTTCGAGTTCCTCATTAGTGGGAGTATACGCTTCAAACGCTTCGTCCCCCCAAGGAAGCTTGGAGACCGCGTGCATCTCATGGAGCGCGAGTCCCATCTCCCCCACAGGTGTGTAAAAGGTCCCCGTACGGCAATTATACATTTCCAGCAGAGACATAGACAGCTTCTTGTTTATGGACAAGCCATGACTGGTACCTCGGATAGCGTGGTACAGACCAATCTCGCACAAAAAGGCCTCATACTTCTGCAAGATCCAAGTAGACAAATTGATCCACGAAGGAACAGAGTGCACCCAACCAGGGAAAGTCAACCGACCAACGGGATAGGAGCCTTTCCGAGCAAGCTGATTTATAAAAGTGTCGGCGGTAGAAAATGAGAAATTAGGGCCTGCCACATTCAGGAAAGAACCTGGGACCAACCCCATTACAGAACAACTAGTGTGCACTTTGCCAGCAATCACGGACTTCAGATTGTTATTATAATAGATATTCCCCACAAACATCCCACCTCTGGTAGGGGTCAAAGTCTTCCCCATCTTTCGATCTAACGGGAGCATATTAAACCAAGATAACAGGAAGTGTTGCTCCATTTGGGGGATGCGAATCGCCATCCCGTCAGAAACAAAGTTCCAGTCCTCCGACACCTCCAGGACATGATCGTTCTCCACAGTCAAGGCATCTCCAAAAAAGAACGCAGGCTTCAAATACTCCCCTTCAAATTTTCCAGAGTTCATCATAGCATTAAGGAAGTGAAAAGACTGATTCTTGATGGCATTCAATCTAACCGTAGGCTTATCGCTCAGAAACTGGTCAGCCATATACTGGACAATATGGTCATACCTATAGCCGAGAGCGGCTTGAGCGCTACCCACCAAGAGTTCTCCAGCAGCGTTAACCGGCAGGTTCACTGAAGAACAAACAGAGAAAAGTAAGTTAAACGGAGGGATAAAACAAGAGAGAGCTGATTGGGTGCTCTCAAACCCCATACGGCTCAAGAAGACATCCATGCGGCCCCATAAAGCTCTCAGAAATCTCATGCGGGTCCGTACAATAAAAAGTCTATGCGGTTTAGCGTCACTTATGCGGCTTCGCCAGCAAGGCACGCATACAGACGCGGTAGTTCTCTTATGCGGCTCGCAGCTCAGCCATAAGGCGAACATGCGATTTACAAAGGTTCGTGCATAAAGTATACGACGTAACTATGGCGGTTGGGGTTCTTTAACTCATGCATTATCCTTACCAATAATAGGGGGGTGAACGTCAGGATGAACATCAGGTATGGCGACGGACGGAGTAGTAGCCGCAGCCGAGGTGGATGTGGAGGCCGCCTTCTTGCCCTTTACTGCCACGGTCTTCTTGGGAGCCATTAATTATCAAAAGAGGAGACGGGCGATCGAGATAGGGAAGGTCTGAGGAAGAAGAAGGAAAATAAAGAAGTCTTCTCTCTTTTCAAACTCTTCCTATTTATAGGAAGATGGGAGAAGGAGGACACGTGGGCCAATGACCGACTCATGAAGAGCGCAACCGACTCCTTGGGTTTCGTCTCCAAGATTCACCCAAGGCGTCAAATCCGAAAGATTTAATAAGCTGACTCTTGGGATTCCCTCCTACAAAGTCGGCACTGAAACGAATTTGAGGCAATTAAAGACCCACACGTGTGGCAAGAAGCTATGCAGCTGAATAGTCTCCTGCGGCTGAGTCACTTATGCGGCTGAATAATTCATGTGGCCGGGACTTCTATGCGGTCAGAATTCCATATGCGGCTAGAAGAACACGGCCATGCTTCTTATTCAAAGTATTTCAATTTTACAAATTGAAAACTTTGAAGGGGGTCATGTAGAAGCATGGAAAATACTAAAGGAAATGATTCATGCGGCCAGAAAAGATCCATGCGGCTCAGAGACGCATGCGGCTCAGGGAGTCATACGGCATAGGAAGCTATGCGGCCCAGGGCATTCCATGCGGCTCAGAGGACACGTGGCCTGATAGTGCTCCCCTCCACCCACGCTGCATTAATTGCTTTGACGGCTGACCCCTCTGAAAAGTTGACAGTCCTGACACCAAAGCAGGTAATTATGGCTCTGCCATAATGATGAATCTCTAGGGAAGAGGAAAGAAATCTCTGACACAAATCCCTCGAGAGCCATAAAAATGCCATGTGGCCTTGCCACGTGGGCATTCTTATGCGGCTCGCTTCTCATGCGGCTCAGAATAAATCCTATGCGGCTCAGGCCATAGGAGCCTCATGCGGGTCGGGCAAAGGACTTCCCATGCGGCTCAGAGTGAATCCATCCATTATGGCTCAGGCCATGAAAGTCTCATGCGGCTCGAGCGAGGACTTCTCATACGGTTCAAGAAGATTATGTCCATGCGGTCCAGGCGGATATATACTTATGCGGCCCACAAGGATTACTTCTCTGTGGTTAGAAGACTCAAGTGAGGGCCACTGCTCACGCAGCCCTGACACGTGGGCTTAACCATATGTGGCTCACATTCATATGCAGCTCACATTCATATGCGGCTCACTAGTTATGCGATCCTGATCCCCCCAGCAGCCCCTAGGACACGTGTCCTAAACCGATTAATTCCTCAAATTTGCTGCCATTAAAGATTGGGTCAGATCCTAATAAATTTGGGACATGTGGCAGAAGAATAGATCTGATTTATTCGCAGATATCAGAAGATCAGTATAAGGAAGATTTATTCCAATCAGCATTAATTGCTCATGGGATTTGGTGTAATCTACACCTAATGGCCCAGATTCATCATAATTAAAACGAATGGCCAAGATGGACCAATCTCTAAGCCGTTGCCATCTCCAAGAGCTAATCATTGGCAACCCTAATGATCACATCCCACTATTATAAATAGCAAGGTGCCATTCCCTTGTAGGAGATACAATTTTAGAGAGAAAAATACGTATATACAGAGAGACCCCCCCAATAGTCAGATAAAAACAATACACAGAGAGAGAGAGAGAGAAGCCAGAAGAACAATAGAGGAGCAAGAAGAGCATTTCTTCGTCAACGCCAACCATCTTTTCACAAGGAGCCAAGGCTGCATTACGATCGTCCAAGGAGTAAGGCAGGGCTGTCGTCGCCTTCCTGAGCCTCTATCGTCACCCCCCAGTATCTAAAATAAACAATTGTACTTAGACTGTTGTACCTAAGTTTTCGTCCCTAGGCTTTCTTTGTACAAGTAAGTTTGTAACGTGAAGTAAAAGTTCGGTCCTCCGATAATTGTTCTGTTCTTTTATATTTTATGGCAAACAGACCTCTACGAGCTATGTGTTATATGTTTTAGCACGGTAGCCCTCCGGAGGACTGGTACATATTCAATGTGTTATATGTCTTATGGTTAGGCTAGCCCTGCTGGGTTGACACGATCTGAGAATTCCTTTTCAGTATATCGGAGATAACTCCGCCAAATATAGAAAGCTGCAGGATTGAATGGACGCTTGGAAAATGACTTGACTGTGCTTGAGTCTTCAGTTAGTAGCCGAGAGGCATGGACTGTCACGGTGCGTGGTCCAACCCATGTCCTTGTTTGGTTGTTGGGTTGGTCTATCGTGCTAGGATAGGCTGTGGACCGAGGTTACGATCGAAAGCTTATTATTATTATTATTATTATTTTATTCCTGGGTTTTTTCTCTCTTTTGTGCTCCCTTGTGGTACTTGCTATTCGGGGCTGACCCCGCTGGTTTTGTTTGGCCAGATCACGTAGCAGAGCCTAATGATCGAAACTTCTTTCCTGACGTCAATGATGTATACTAGGAGCATGGCTGGCGGAAGACTCGAGTGGGTTTCTTCTCCACCACTCTTGTATCTTTACTTATGTCCTGGCATTTAGCCACCGGCACCTGTTTAGCCGGTTAATCTAGACATTTTGTCTTTACATAATTGTAATTAAATCAGACTGTAGCTGAATACAATTTTGTACCTATGACTTTCTGGGCTAACTAACTTATAAAGCTAGACCCCCATGAACATTTTGATGAAGCGTCGGGGACGCCTTACTGCTTCATCTTATATGTTCATTAATTGATGTTTTCTGGCTTGAATAATTGAGACATAGATATTCTGTATAACCATAGAAGACTTGAATGTAGCATATACCCCCTTGTCTCTCGACAGCCACGATCACCGTATGACATTTGTATACCTCATATGGAGTAGCTGGCCTAGTCCATCTCCGTATTTCGGTCTGGGGCATGACACCCTCCATCACTTCGGGCCTCGTGCTGGCCTGTCGGGTGCGTCTCGGGCTAGGTTCCTACGTGCCCCCCTGGGATAGCGTGCAGTTTCAATTTCAATTTTTGAATTTGGTCTTCTGTGTGGGCCCGGTCCGGCTCTTTTGGCCTGTGTTGTAGTTCTGTTCTGTTATTTCCTGTTTCAATAAATTCTCCTTAGTTCAAAAAAAAAAAAAAAATATATATATATATATATATATATATATATATATATAGAGAGAGAGAGAGAGAGAGAGAAAGAGAGAGAGAGGAGGGATCCGCATCTCCTCATTTTTTGCATCTCCAAGCATCCCCATGTTAACAACCGTTGGCTGTACTTTAAGTCATCTAATCTTAACTGTTGGTAAATCAATGGTTAAGATTAGATGACTTAAAGCACCATCCAACGGTGTGAGTAGGGGGATGCTTGGGGATGCAAAAAGTGCGGGGATGCCTATCCTTCCTCATATATATATATATATATATATATATATATATATATATATATATATATATATATATATATATATATATATATATATATATATATATTTATAATGAATAAATATATATATATATATATATATATATATATATATATATATATATATATATATATATATTCATTATAAATATATATATATATATATATATATATATATATATATTTATATATTTATTCATTATAAAAATATATATATATATATATATATATTCATTATGTATGTATACATAAATAACTATGTATATATATATATATATATATATATATATATATATATATATATATATATATGGTCTTCGCTTCCTCCATCCCCGTACTTCAGCGTGTCGCTCGCCGGCCGGCCTAGGCCGGCCATCCCCGTCGCCGGACCTGCCCTCGCTCTCCTGACCGTATGCCGCATCCGCCGATCCCCCCTGGACGCCGGAGGTGTTGGAGTGGCACCGCCAGCTCCATCTCCTCTACTCGTCCCCTCCTCTTCCTTTCTCCCCCTCCGCATCTTCTCCTCCCCCGGCACCTCCGCTTGCCCCGCCTTCGCCGGATCCGGGGAGGTGCGCTCCTCCACCTGTTCAGCTCGCGCGCGGATCGCCCCCGCTCCCGCAGGCCTCGTTGGGAGACCCTATGTCCTTACCCCTCTCCGCCCCGGCGCTGGCCTCCGCCGGTGTAGGCGCCGACGGCGCCCTGGCGCAGTGGCCACCAGTCACCGCCCCCTTGATTTCGAACTCGCCCCCCCTCTCCTCGGGAGCTGCGCCTCTCTGCAGAGACGGCATCGGGCCCATCGCCCCTGTGCTCCTCGGGTCCCGTTCCCACGTGGGTGGGACTCCCGAGGCATTCAACCCCCTTTGCGCGGGACCCCTCCGCGCAATTTGAGTCTGGTTCTCTTCACCAGAGCGCGGGAATCCCCCCTCCTCTGCGCAATTGGATCCTGGCTCCTTCTCCATGTGCGCGGAGCATCCCCCCCTCTTCTGCGTAATCTGACCTTGGAGCATCCTTGGCGCACCTCCACTCCATGATGTCCTCTATCATGGCGCATCAATCCTGGATGGCGCAGGTACTTGGTGGCCTTCTTCCCTCTGCGCATTCTCGTGTCACCCCCCGTCGCTTCCGTTGGGGCGCCACCCCCGGCGCCCGGCGCCTCTCCCTCTGCCCCCGAGACTGGCCCCTCCGGCACGTCCTCCCCCCCGAGGCCCTTTGCGCTGATCCAGTTGCGCAGGTGTTTTCTGTTGGCGCTGCTCCCTCTGTGGGCCCTCCCCCTATTGCGCAATCCAGGAGCCTTCTCCTACACTCTAGCTGTGTGGCCCTATCCCTGCGCAGGTTGTCGCCTGGCTCCTCCCTACCACCCTCTTCCGCCTCCCCCTTCTTCCAGGTTCCCCCTATGGCTACCCCCTCACCCTCGATCGGCCCGTCTTTCGGCCCCACCGTTACTCCGGTACTTCCGCCTCCTCCTCCTCACCTCTCGTCTTCACCAGCTGGTGTTCCGTCCGGCTCCCTTATAGCTCCACCAACCGCTGGCGCTCCTCTTGTCCTGTCTCCTACGGTCGATCTCCCGGTGACCACCGCCGTCGCTACGGTTGGGAGTGCGCCCGCTACCGTTGCCTCTGCGGCTGTCGTTGCTCATTCGCAACGTAGTGGGGCGAGCCAGCCGTCCTACGCCACTTCCCTTCGTCCTGACTTATTTCACCCGAAGGAACCTTTGATTCCCGACGTCCACCTTCCGGAGATCGTGTACTCGCAGACATCCCCCTTGCCCACAATTCCATTTTCCGAAGTGGAATTATCCTCGCTTTCCTTATCCTTCCCCCACACCTTCGTACTCAAATTTTCCTCAGGATGTCCCAAATTATCCAGGGTGCAGGAAGTTATTGCCAGCTGGAGTCTTTCAGCGGAGTACCGTATTGCCCCCCTCGACCCCAGACATATGCTCCTCCACCTATCTTCCGTGACTGACCACAGGACGGTGTGGTCCAAAGGCACTTGTCGGGTTGACGCCCACCAGATGAAGATCATCAAGTGGACTCCCGATTTTAGCACTCATGAAGATTCTGCGAAGGTCGCAGTTTGGGTGACGCTGCCGAATCTACCCCTCATCTGTTTTGTTCCAGCGGCTATTCGGCGCATTGCCAACTCCTTCGGGACGTATGTCGCCACGGCCCCGGAAACCAGCAACCTCACCAAGGCCAACTACGCCAAAATATGCGTGGAACTCGATCTCTCCTCAGAGCCCCCCAACTTCATCAATATCGAACTCGGCAATCGCATCCACACCCAACAGATCGTTTATGACAACCACATTCTGTACTGCAATCACTGCCATCTACGTGGTCACAGCCCAAAACACTGTCATCGTCTGCACCCGGAACTCAAGAAGAAATCGGCCCAGACCAATCAATCAGCAACTGGAGGGAGGGCTCCTCGATCCCCCTTTTACCACCACTGAACAAGCATATCAGATTTGATTCCAGTGACGTCCTCTCCGACTCTGGCGGTAACCCTAGCAAAAAAGCCAGTCCTTGCGAATCCAGAGCTCTATCCCTCTTCAATAAGTTTGATGCGCTCGAATCGGAAGATGAAGGCCTTCCACCAGTCCCAACTGGTATCTTAGGGGATAACACGATTAATGAGGAGGTCATGCCGGTATCTACCTTGATCATAGCTGACCCCAACCAGATCACCACTCCCGCGGAAGCCATCGTCGTGAGCAACGATCCCAAGGCGGTGGAGCAACCCCTCATCACCCCAGACCAAGTGGTAGAAGCATTAGCTATCCTCGGACCAGACCAGGTCCAGAGAGGTCTTCTGATTCAAGCCGTGGGTTATTCTCTCCAGACATCTCTAACGCAGATCGACGACTCCAGCGACGCCATCATCATCCCCCCGGAGGAGTCCATGCTGGATTCCGCTGGAAACCAGATCGACCACACTGGGGAGGTCGCATCTGATATCCAAGCGATCACCACAAACATAACTACCCTGTTAAGGGCAGACAAACTAGCATCGAGCAGGAACCCTGATAAGATGGGAACAGCAGAAACCAAAACCATTCTCACCAGATCCGCCTCCAGGCGGAACAAAAAACACAATCCCCACTCTCATTAATAATCAACATTCTATCCTGGAATGTGCGAGGTCTGGCCAACAAACCCACTCTGAGGAGAGTTGCCATCCTCCGAAAGATGCACAAAATCGATATTCTCATTATTATCGAACCAAAAATTCTACCCAAAAGATTAAAATCGATCCAACTGCAACTCGGTCTCCCCCAGGCCATTGCTGGGAGTAGCGACATCTGGATCCTTGGAACGGAGGACGTCACCCTCGAAATCATTCACGAAGCCAAGCAGGACTTATCCTGCTGGGTGGAACACCCTTTCCTTTCTAACCGCATCATCCTCTCTGCGGTGCACGACAGCTGCGAAATTTCAGAGCGGAAACAGCTTTGGAACGACCTGCTCGACATCCACACCAACCACATCGCTTTCCCGTGGATTTGTGTTGGGGACTTTAACGCTATCACCAGCAGAGATGAAAAAATTGGAGGTTGCCCGCCGCCGTCATCAGCCATGTTAGATTTCAACAACTTCATCTTCAATGCCCACCTATCATCTCTCCAGTTCACCGGCAATGCTTTCACCTGGTGCAACATGCAGGAAGAAGATCGACGCCAATACTCCCGCCTAGACAGGGCTCTCACAAACGTCCATTGGGACGAAATGGGGCTCACTACCAGCCTATCCCACCTCAATACTTCAGAATCTGACCACGCTCCCCTGTTGATTGTTATAAAAAACTCTGACAACCCTATCAAGAAGAACTTCCGATTCCTCAATTTTTGGACCGAACACCCTCAATTTTTGAATATTGTTCAGGAAGCGTGGAATCGGGCAGATGCTCCCGACCCCCTTGTCCGAGTTAGCAACAGGCTTAAAGAAACGAGGAAAGCCCTGATCATTTGGAGCAAACAAGCCTATGGGGACATTTTTCAAGCTGTGAGAACGGCTGAGGACGACGTATCTCGGGCCGAGGCCAGATTTGCCTCGGAGCGCTCTGCGACGGCGAGGACGGCCATGAACCTCACCAAAGCGATGCTCAAATTCAGGATCAGAATTGAGACCGAATTCTGGAAGCAAAAAGCCAGGTTGAAATGGGACAACGAAGGGGATAAAAACTCTAAATATTTTCACGACTGTGTCAAAGGCCGCAGAAAGCAGCTCTCGATTCATCAAATCACCGACGACAGTGGAAACATCATTTTCGATCAAAAGAACATCCAAGCGGCCGCTACGGAATTCTACTCCAAGTTATTCACCAAAGAGACGGTCCACAAAGACAACTCCTTTCTGAATGTCATTCCACAGCTCATCAGCGACAACGACAATGTTCAACTGGAGTCGCTCCCCACCGTGCAGGAGGTGACCGACGCGGTTTGGGCCCTGGATGCGAACAGTGCACCCAGAACAGACGGGTTTTCGGGCGTGTTCTTTTGCACCTGCTGGGAGATTATCAAACAGGACATAACTGAGGCGGCAATCGCCTTCTTCGAGGGAGCCACTTACCCCAGAGCTATTTCAAGCACCAAGCTGATCCTTATCCCGAAAAACTCCAACCCCGAATCCTTCCGCGACTTCCATCCCATCAGTCTTTGTACTTTCACAAACAAGATCATCTCCAAGATCATTGCAACCAGAATGGCCGGATTGCTCTCCAAGATCATATCCGAGGAGCAAAGCGGCTTTGTCCGCAGAAGAAACATCCAGGACAACATCATGCTCGCTCAGGAATTAATCACCTGCATGAAGTTTCCAACTAGAGGGGGTAACATCGCCATCAAGCTCGACATGGAGAAAGCTTATGACAGACTGGATTGGCAGTTTATTATATGGGTCTTCAGAGCGTTCGGATTCTCGGAAAGCTGGACTAACACTGTGTGGAGATCCATTAGCAACTCATGGTTCTCGACGGTTATCAACGATCAGGCCGAGGGATTTTTCAAATCCACTCGTGGTGTTAGACAGGGCGACCCTCTCTCATCCACTGTGTTCATCATTGCGGCCGACGCCCTGAGCAGAAACCTTAACAACATGATTAATACTCCCAACTTCCAGCACTACCATACTTCCAGCGGTTGCCCCTTCATCACCCACCTGGCCTTCACCGACGATGTCCTCATATTCTCGTCCGGGGATATCGGTGCGGTAGAAGTGGTGAACCACACTCTGCAGAGATACTCAAGATGCTCCGGTCAGAAAATCAACACCGCTAAGAGCGTCATTTACGCCCACCACAACTTCGATCGAGAGCATGCTCGCGGTCTATCCAACTTAACATCCTTCAACGTGACCCACCCCCCCTTCAAGTACCTTGGATGCCCCCTTGTGTACGGGAGATCTAACTCCGGCATATTTGAGAAGTTGATATCTCGAATCAGGAAAAAACTAGAGGGGTGGCACAATGCCACTTTATCCCCGGGCGGCAAGATGATTCTCATCAATCATGTTCTCACTTCTATCCCAATCCACACCCTGGCCATGTGTTCCCCTCCCAAGAAGGTTTTAACATCGATTGAACAGACATTTTGTAACTTCTTTTGGGGGCAGGACAAAGGCCAGGACAAGCATCACTGGGCCAGTTGGGATTCTATGGCGCGCCCTACCGAGGAAGGAGGACTAGGCTTTACCAAACTCTCCGACATCGTTCAAGCTTTCTCGTTGAAACTGTGGTGGACCCTCCGGACCAGCAACAACTTATGGACCAGGTTCATGAAGGCCAGATACTTCAAGCACACTCACCCTGCTGGTGCCATCTCCAACAGCCGATCTTCTGCGGCGTGGCGTCACATCATCGAGGGGCGGACTAGCGCCGAACCTATTATGAGACTCCAATTGGGTGACGGTCACTCGGATCCCTTCTGGGAGAGATGGATTGGCGACAACTTGATCCCGAGCATCACGGAGACCCCTAGAAACGTCAGGATTAGCGATCTGTGGGACCTCAATTGTAACGACTGGAACTGGGATAAGATTCGTGACTGGTCCGGAAACGAAACCGTGGAGAGCATACGCCGATACGGAGTTAGAATCAGAAATGATGAGGATGCATGGAGGTGGTCGATCGAGGCCTCGGGGACTTTTACGATGCGTTCGGCGCGACGTGCGGTGCATAGTATTGGGCACCCGAACCCCACCATTGCTCCCTACTGGCACTCTTGCATACCTAAGAAGTGGTCCGTCCTGATGTGGAGAGTCATCAGGCAGAAACTACCCACCGACGAGATTCTGAAGACCATAGGGTTCAGCTTAGCATCAGCCTGCAACTGTTGCGATGACCGCCAAATGGAGACTATTGACCACATCTTCTATCTCGGGGATCTGCCAGGTCACATTTGGAGGATTCTCAACCAACTGTGTAGCATCGCGCCAGGCAGTGGGCGCTTCCACGATCTGGCATACTCTTGGGGTTCGGCCTCCCACGGACACCAGATCGTCGCAGCGGCCGCCACATGGGTCATTTGGAAGAATCGTAACAAAGCAAGATATGAAGGATTCCACTACACAGCCATTCAGCTCACAGCTCGAGGGCTTTTTGGGCCTCTATTCTCCCCTAGATCTCGTTTGTTGCCAGCCCCCCCCATCCTCCTCCTTGCTCCTTTTGGTGGTATACTTGTATAGGCTTCGGCATTTTGCGCCTTGTATACTTTTCCAGGCTTCGGTGCTCGAGCCTTGATTAATAAAATGGGGGGTTTTCCAAAAAAAAAAAAAAAAAAAAAATATATATATATATATATATATATGAATGTAATTGCTGTATATGTATATGTATTTCAAATTCAACTTTGTACAAAATATTATTATGTATAAATTCACAAGTTATTTTATTAGGTAATTTTATGACGTATATTTTACCACTTTAAAATATATTATTAAAATACTTTAATATATATATTTGAATTATTGTGTTTTATTAATCATGGCCATTTGGTGTCCAAACCTAGCATAAGTTTTTGGGCCCAAATGTGTCTAATACATTCAGAGTCTATACAAGTCATATTGGACTTGATTCATGGCTTTGGGTCATCTATCTGGACTTCAGTTCAATTTAGAATACGTGGACAAAATATTAATTAATTAATTAATTATTTTCCAAAAATTGTTACTTGTTGTTTTTCAATTTTTATATATATTTTAAGTGCTGTAAAAATCTAGAAAAAATTGTATTTAAATTCTATGTTAATTTATCTAATTTAATATAATTTTTTTAGCATTTAATATGTACTTTTGGTATTTTATAAAAATAGGAAAACAGAACTCGCTTTTAGGATACATAAGTTTGCTGATTTTTAATAAATATCTATGAGGGTTTATAAATTCCATACAAATTAGTATAAATTTCTATAATTAACAAGGATCATCTTGGTACTTTATTTTATGTAAAATTGAGCTTTTTGTCTATCTCAAAAATTATTGGAACACGATGTACAGTCTGATTTATTTATTAAGTAGTTACGACTTACAAAGTTTTGTGTTGATTTGAGTTATTGTAGTATTGGATCTCGCCCTACACTAGTGTAAAGACCCTAGAAAGTTAGTTTGGGTATTTTTGTCACCCCATATGGGTCTCCTATTCTAAAGTCGTTATTTGGCTAGGTGTCCAGTCGGAAGGTCGTGTTGCACTACTAGTGTCTTAATGTTTAACTTAGTGTGAAAACTAAGTTTATGTATTATTTCTACAGTGACGAGTCACCAGACATCTGTAGCATTTCTATCACTACCTTGCTTTGCTAAAGGCAAATACCTCTACAAACTTTATATACTGTCATAACAATAAATTGTGATCCAACCATGTTAAATACTGATCCTTGGGGTAGCAAGTTAAATCCTCACATGTTATATTATTTTCAGTCCCTACCATGCTTAGGACAGTTCTTATATCTCTCACATGTTTAAACAACGGGGTTATGGGAAAACTGATAGTTGAGTACGTGATCATGCCCCTTTACAGTAGCGAGAAAAGTTTTATTTTATATGTTACTACGCCGTAGGCCTTTATCTCAAAGCGGATTTGTGCGTATGTACATCTATCGCCATATCACTTGTACGAAAGTACATTTTATTATGTGCCCCTGTACATTGTACACCTATTGATGATCACGTACCTGCTACAGTTTTAAACATTACATATACGTCTGTCTCTATGACATATGTGTCCTTGCCATGATAGATTATAATATGACATGATTTCTGTTCATTACACTCCTGTTCATTTCATATTTCGTATATTTAGTTTGCTAGAATCAGTACTTGCTTCCGTCCTGACAGGATAACGTTGTAGGTATACTTTCTGAGGAGGAGTTGCTTTGTGATTCCTATTATATAGTTGCTGTCGAGGACCAGGCTATACTTTACGAGGATGTACCTACGGGAAAACTCGTCTAGTTGTTTATTCACTTGGAACTTTTGAGAGTAGTCATGTATTAGACTATCTATTTTGTAACTGGACCTGTATCCAGTTTTATATTTTAGCCATGTACTCGAAACTTACTTATATACGAGATGATTTTGTGTTTGGATATATTCTGACTCATTATTACATATAGAACTGTTAGCACACTTTGGTCTTATCTTATTTGTCTTTAAAACAGCTAACTACGCTTTATCTCAAACGTAGGCTGGACATGACTCGGCCCGGCCCAACAATTTGGGTAGCGGATCGTGACATGTTTCTAGTGGTGGCCCATGCAGGTCCTAACTAAATTGTTTGGTTACGTCATTCTACCAAGCATGCCTGTAGTTAGGAACTTAAGGTAACTAGACAACACTAGGAATACCGCTTAGAACACCTAGAGGATTACTAGGATTGCAACATAGGAAACACATCACATCTTATACCCACTATTACAATTAGATTTTCTTGTTTATGATTGTTTACTTAAAAGAGTCCTTATAAGTTCTATTATTTATTAGATGGTGCTCACCCACTTATCCCAGTATGCCACACCTGAAAATGGCACACTTTCCATCCAGTCGGATGACCAGTTGACCGATCCACCTCTACCTCCACCTCCACCTACCATACTCCCCCACTCCATAAATCTACCAACCCAGATGCCTCCACCACCTTCCACATCACAGTCCCAGCAGGACCCGATACTCCCACCACCACCTATTACTATACCTGCCCAGGCTTCCGTCACTCTCGACGGGTACCAACTGCTCACTCTGATCCAGGGGTTCCTAACGACCCATCAGGAGCAGACCACCTTACTCCGCCAGAGCATAGAGCGTTCTAAGGAACGTACCGTGGTCCCACCACCTGTAGAACCACGGCAGAGAGCGGGGACAATCAAGGACTTCATGGGGCTGAACCCCAAGGAGTTCATGAGGACCGAGGGCATCGTAGTAGCAGATGACTGGCTAGACTTTATAGAGAGGAAGCTCCTTGGAGCTAGGTTACCAGGTGACCTCCAGGTCAAGGCAGCGGGATTTCTGCTGATAGACTTGGCGGGAGTTTGGTTCAGGAATGAGCCGTTATTCACGAGAGGGAAGGCCACTTGGGATCAGTTCAAGACCCAGTTCAAGAAGAAATTCTTCTCGACCACCGCTAGGTTAGCCATGGGGCTACGATTCTAGAACATCCAGCAGGGGAACCGTTCTGTTGACGAATATGCAGCAGAGTTTAGTCATTTGAGCCATTTCGCTCCTAGTCTAGTTGCAGATCCAGAGGAGATAACGCGTAGGTTTTGCCATGGTCTAGTTCCAGATATTGGCATTCTTATAGTGGCAAACGGAACGACTGACTACTACCAGAGCCTAGAGTTGGCCTGGAGCATAGAGGAGCATCTTCAGTCTTGCAAGAGGCCGGCTCCTGTACACCACGAGGGACCTTCCAAGCGTCAGGCTTTCCAGCCGAGAGCACCGGCGCCGCACCAGCAGACTTACCATCCTCCCGCACCACATCACCCGACCCCGCCAGTTAGAGCCCCAGGACCTCAGTCGCAGAAGGGAGCTATGTGTATATTTTGTGAAAGGCCAGGGCATGACTACTCCGTCTGCAGAAAGTGGTTGAAGCAGTGCTTAGCTTGCGGGTCTGCCACCCACCAGCTTCGGGAGTGCCCAGTCGCCAGGGTACCAGGTGCCGGACCACCGTCTAGAGGACCGCCGCTTCTGACTCAGTAGCAGAGGTTTGGGCAACATCTGCAGCAGCAAAAGGGACCCCAGGAGAAGGCTTATCGTCTGGCTCTTGAGGTGGAGCCGGAGCAGGTTTCGGAGCCAGATTATTTGGCTGACGTCATCACAGGTCTTGTTTATTGGCATACTTTTCTAGCTCTATGCTTGTTTAATTTCGGTACATCACATAGCTTCCTATCATTAGAGTTTATGCATAAACACCACTTAGTAGCTACTGTTAGGGTTATATACTAAAAGCATCACTTTTGTAGTAACCTTATTTCCTTAAATTTTGAATGAGAATAATATGGGCAAATGTTTGCATATTGTATTTGTTACAAGTGTTAATACAAATGTCTGATATTCTATATTATAGATAATATGGTGTGTGGTGTCACACAGAAGATCATATTATCAGTTTCCTATGGAGTATATAAATAGTTCACAACCTAGATGGACTTGGACAATCTATTGGAAAGGTTGTAGTGTAATCTGGTATTAGTCTATCTTGACTATAGGTTTACACTAGTACACTTTGTGTGCATTGAACATGACCACTTGAGGTTATTCTCTTTGTACTGACTACATAAGAGAACAAACACCTCTGTTATTATGGATGCTTGTGCTCTTAATCCAGATATAATAACAGACATGTATATGCAGTGTGCATTACATTGAATCATAAAAGAGTGAGATTCGTTATGGATCAACAACCTCTATGAATTGGGTAATAACATTGTATGTATGATGGGCTGTTGATTATAAATGGAATCCATGTCCCGATACATCGGGTTGATGATGTCCCCTTAAGGAGCTCATAAGAATTGTCATATAAACCCTGCAGGTGGATTATATCCGATATGATAAATAAAGTTGAGCGGTACTACTTAAGGATAAAATATGTCGAATCAATATAGTTGTCAGTAACTTAATTTGATCGACGAACATACGATATCTTAACATGGGGAGCCAAACAAGCATATAATAAAAGGAGCCCACAAACATAATTTAGGATTAGGGAGGTAGTGCAATAATAGCTCATTAGTGGACCGAGCTATTGTTAATGGGCCTGGATTGTGTGTTCGGGCTGAACACAGGATATCCAGATCCGTTAGGAGGCCTAACCCTAATTTCTCCTCATGGTCCCTACCGTAGCCTATATATATCCTCTATTCTCTGGCCGCCAGATTACTGATCAGAAATCAAATACTTTTTCTAAATTCGTGATTCACGTAAGGAGAGAAAGAGAGGGCTGCCAAGGAGAAAAAAGGTTGGGAGATCGTCGCCCACACGACGTCCAACTCGAGGAAGGAATACGTGCAGAAGATCTTGGGGTCGTCCGCTCGAGATTGCCAGGAATTACTTGTCTCCTTTCCACCGCAGGTATAATTCGTGAACCCTAGTTTCCGTCTATGAAGGGTTAGAACACGTATTAAATCTTTTTAACTTTCTATCGATCAATACGCACACCAAAAAAAGGGTCCTGGGAATCTCCAGTTCCATCAATTGGTATCATAGCCACTTTGGATCTACGTATTGATTGATACGTCCATATTGTCCAATAAAACCTGCGCTGTGTAATAGTCGGTAGATGTAGATCTGTTCTAACTCAATTTTGCAGGCATCTTAGATCCAACTATTATGGTCCAATGCATGTTTTTGATTGTGTTGTTTAAACCACGGATATGTCGTAGATGTTGTTGTTGCTGTGGATGTAATTAAAATCACGAGGGTTGATCGTGCTTATTATTTTAATTTTTCAATCAAGATTATGTGTGAACTCCTTCAGGAGGCATAGGATTGATGTAATTTTAATTATTTTTATCAATCGTGATGGCGGTGGTGGCTGTTTCTGACGTCGGACGAGATGCTGGTTTTAAGCAGTCCAGAAGCAGACAGATGATTTTTGATGAAGGAATCGACAGCCAAAACCTTAAAAAAAATCGGGGCGCTGCCCCGAACCCCGCAACATGACCGGGCAGGTCGAACCCCGAATAGATTTGCGCAGCGCCAGATTTTAGATTCGGATAGTTGAGGACGGAGCAGCAATGATGACCACAATAGTTGGATATTTTCTCTTATTTTTGTCATTTTGCTTTTTTTGATTATGCATGTTTATTATTGTGTGGATGTTTTTTTTTGAAAAACTAAGCCTACATTAATAATGGACACACATGGATATAATATAAACTAGTAAAAAAAATCGTCATTGTTAAATAACTAAGTGGGAGAGGATATTTATTTATTATAAATCCTATGGTCTCCATTACTGTTTTGTAGGTGATGTAATTATACTTGTGCGTTGGCTTTAGTGCTTTCCTCCATATCGGATGAGTATAATTATGGATCACCAGTACAAACTTCCTTAGGGATAATTATAGATAGTTACCTAGTATGTGTTCACTTCTCCATCTGAAGGAACTCATTACAAGGTAATGGAGTTAGTATTAAGTAATGGTATACACTTAGATACAAATAATGGTATCCTCCCCATCGGAGTCACTGCTATTATTTGTATGACCAGAGCAAGACCAGCATATTAATTTTATTTGTCATAAAGTTATGTTGACATTATAGTAAAATTAATAAGAAAAACCTACTTGAACAAAGTTGAATTTTGTATACGTCCACACTATCGTGGCATGCTAAATTCATGTTGTTCAAGGTGTTGGTAAATTTTTATTATTGTTTTGAGGGAATCAATATTTAGTTAATTTAAAAAGTTTTTTTTGCCCTACATAATTTTATTTATGTGATTCTCAGGATTTCAAAAATGGGTTCTTTTAGTCCACTTATGGTGATTCTTAAAGAAAACAAACTTACTGGACCAAATTATATTGACTGGAAATGTAACTTAGACATTGTTCTGACTGCTGAGGAGTACAAATATGTACTTGTTGAGGAATGCCCACCTAAGCCTGATGCTGACTCTGATGAAGAGGTCAAAGAGGCTTATAAGAAGTAGAAAAAGGCAGATGAGATGACGCGGTGTTACATTCTGGCATCTATGTCAAATATACTGCAACATCAGCATCAGGCCATGGCCACAGCTTATGACATGATGTATAACCTCAAGGAACTCTTCGGACATCAGAGTAGAACAGCTAGGCAGTTTGCTATGAAATAATTTATGAATACAAAAATGGCTGAGGGTACACCAGTAAGGGATCATGTTCTCAAGATGATGGGTCATCTGAATGAGATAGAGATCATTGGAGCTAAAATCGATGGGGAATCCCAGGTCGATATCATTCTCGAAACTCTGCCTAAAAGTTTTGGCAATTTTTGCCTTAATTACAACATTAACAAAAGGTTGTATAGTTTGGCAGAACTTGCAAAAGAGCTACAGGATGCTGAATCTCTCTTTAGGCAGAGTGGTCATGTTTTTATTTCTGAAAAGGCTTCTACTTCTAAGCCAAAAGGCGGTAAGAAGAAGAATAACATTCAGAAATAGGCAAACTCAGCAAAGAAGGGCATGGGACCTCAAGGCACGGTAAAAAAGCCGAAAGACAAATATTTCAAGTGCAAAGGGTCAGAACATTGGAAGACTGATTGTCCACTTCTCAAACAAGGGAACAAAGAAGGTATATCTCATTTACTAGTAGTTAAAACATGTTTAGCGGTGTTATCTACCGGCACCTGGTGTGTAGATACAGGAGCCACTAATCATGTCTGCAATACATTTCAGGGGTTCCAGGAAACCAGACGGCTCAGTGATGGAAAGATATGCTTGTTCATGGGTGATGCTACAAAAGTATCGGTCGTTGCATTAGGAGATGTTACTTTATCTTTTGCTAGAAATAAGTCTTTGACATTGAGAGATTATCTTTGTGCACCTTCACTTAGAAGGAATTTAGTTTCTGTTTCTATGTTAGTTAAGGATGGATATTCAGTTTATTTTAATGACAAAATTGTTATTAGAAAGAATAAACATTTTATCTGTTCTGGTGCATTGGTTGATAATTTGTATGTCATTAATCCTATTTCGCCCACAATACAACTTATGGAAATGAATAATATGTCATCTAACTTAAATAAGAGAAAAGAACTTTCTTGTATGAACTAAACATATCTTTGGCACTTGCGATTGGGGCATATTAACCTAAGAAGGATTCAAAGACTGGTTAAAGATGGACCTTTGAGTTCATTGGAAGTGGAGGCACTACCGGTTTGTGAATTCTGCTTGGAAGGTAAAATGACCAAAAGGCCTTTTACGGCGAAGGGGTATAGGGCCAAAGATGTGTTGGAATTGGTTCATTCTGATTTGTGTGGACCCATGACTATCCAAGCTAGAGGTGGCTTTGAATATTTTGTCACATTTATTGACGATTATTCAAGGTATGGATACATTTATTTGATGTGCCGTAAGTCTGAGTGCTTTGAGAAATTCAAAGAGTACAAGGCTGAAACGGAAAAAACGTCATGAAAAATATATCAAGTCATTACGATCAGATTGTGGTGGCGAGTACCTCTTTAGAGAGTTTAGGAATTATTTATCAGAGGCTGGGATTGCATCCCAATTGACTGCACCTGAAACGCCCCAGCAGAATGGTGTAGCCGAAAGAAGGAATAGAACTCTTATGGAGATGGTTAGATCAATGATGAGTTATTCGGATTTGCCAGATTCGTTTTAGGGATATGTCTTAGAGACTGCAGCTTATATTTTGAACTTGGTTCCTTCTAAGTCAGTACCTCTTACTCCCACAGAGCTATGGATTGGACGTAAGCCTAGTCTGAAACATGTTCGCATTTGGGGTAGTCCAGCACATGTGCTGAATGGAAAAGCAGATAAGTTGGAATCTTGTACAGAAGTACGCTTGTTTGTAGGCTATCCAAGAGGAATGAAAGGAGGTTTATTTTATAGTCCTAAGGATCAGAAGGCCATTGTTAGCACCAATGCCCGATTCTTAGAGAATGACTATGTGATGAACCATAAACCCACAAGTAGAGTTGTTCTAGAAGAACAGAGACGTGAGACACCAAGTACTTCAGTACCAACAGTACAAGAGGATGAACTACAAATAACTGCATAACGTGTCACAAATGTTACACCACAATTGATAGTACCTCGACGTAGTGGGAGGGTTGTGATACAACCTGATAGATATATGTTCTTGGGAGAGTCGTCAGACTTCGTCCCTGAGGAACCCGATTATGATCCCTGTACCAACAATGAAGCACTCCAAAATAAAATGCAGAGTCTTGGCAAAAAGCAATGATATCTGAAATAGAATCTATGGATTCTAATCAGGTCTGGGAGCTTGTAGAACCACCCGTTGGTGTAAAAGCCATTGGATGCAAGTGGGTCTATAAGAGAAAAAGAGGATCAGATGGTAAGGTTGAAACCTTTAAAGCTCGGCTTGTAGCAAAAGGTTTTACTCAAAGAGAGGGTATCGATTATGAGAAAACCTTTTCTCCTGTAGCCATGCTTAAGTCTATCCATATTCTTTTATCTATTGCAGCTCATCTCGATTATGAGATTTGGCAAATGGATGTCAAGACAGCTTTCCTTAATGGAAGTCTTAAGGAAGACATCTATATGAAGAAACCAGACGGGTTCATTAAAAAGGGCCAAGAGTATCTTGTTTGTAAGCTCAAGAAGTCCATTTTTGGACTTAAGCAAGCTTCCAGATCTTGGAACATATGTTTTGATCAGGTAATAAAATCCTATGGATTTGATCAATGTCTGGATGAATCATGTGTATACAGAAAGTGTGACAAAAATGTGGTGGTGTTCCTAGTACTTTATATGGATGACATCTTGCTCATTGGAAATAATGTGAAGGTGTTATCTGATGTAAGGGTATGGTTATCCAAACAGTTTGATATGAAGGACTTGGGAGAAGTAGGTCACATCCTTGGGATCAAAATTCTACGAGATCACAAGAAAAGGATGTTGGGTTTATCCCAAGCTTCCTATATCGATACTATACTAACTCGTTTTAGTATACAAAATTCTAAGAAAGGTTTCTTACCTTTTAGACATGGAATTGCTCTATCAAAGGAGCAGTATCCGAGGATACCTAAAGAGATAGAGAACATGAAGGCAGTTCCTTATGCTTCAGCGGTAGGAAGCTTAATGTATGCAATGCTATGTACGAGACCAGACATCTGCTTTGCCGTAGGCATGGTCAGCAGATATCAGTCTAACCTAGGACAAGAGCACTGGACTGCCGTAAAGCATATTTTGAAGTACCTGAAAAGGACTAAAGAGTATATACTAGTTTACCAGGCAGATAGTTTAGTTCCCTTAGGGTATACAGACTCAGATTTTCAGTCAGATAGGGATTCCAGGAAATCTACCTCAGGTTATGTGTTTACTTTGGAAGGTGGAGCCATTGTGTGGAGGAGTATCAAACAAAATGTATTGCTGATTCCACCATGGAAGCCGAGTATATGGCAGCCTCTGAGGCAGCCAAAGAAGCGATTTGGCTCAGAAACTTTCTGTTGGACTTGTATGTGGTACCTAGTTTGCCTAAGTCTATTACACTTTATTGTGATAATAGTGGTGCAGTTGCAAACTCGAAGGAACCACGAGCCCATAAGACAGGTAAACACATTGAGTGCAAGTACCACCTAATATGAGATTTCATAAAGAAAGGAAAAGTTACTGTGATCAAGATACCATCAGCCGACAACCTAGCTGATCCCTTTACAAAGAGCTTACCAGCTAAGGCTTTTGATAGTCATGTTGAGGGAATGGGAGTCAGATGTATAGCAGCATGGCTTTAATTATAAGTGGGAGATTTGTAACAGTATACTGAAAAGCAATGCTTTGAGTATAAGTGGGAGATTGTTAGGGTTATATACTAAAAGCATCACTTTTGTAGTAACCTTATTTCTTAAATTTTGAATGAGAATCATATGGGCAAATGTTTGCATATTATATTTGTTGCAAGTGTTAATGCAAATGTCTGATATTCTATATTGTAGATAATATGGTGTGTGGTGTCACACAGAAGATCATATTATCAGTTCCCTATGGAGTATATAAATAGTTCGCAACCTAGATGGACTTGGACAATCTATTGGAAAGGTTGTAGTGTAATCTGGTATTAGTCTATCTTGACTATAGGTTTACACTAGTATACTTTGTGTGTATTGAACAGGACCACTTGAGGTTGTTCTCTTTGTACTGACTGCATAAGATAACAAACACCTCTGTTATTATGGATGCTTGTGCTCTTAATCCGGATATAATAATAGACATGTATATGTCGTGTGCATTACTTTAACTCATAAAAGAGTAAGATTCATTATGGATCAACAACCTCTATGAATTGGTTAATAACATTGTATGTATGATGGGCTGTTGATTATAAATAGAATCCATGTCCCGATACATCGGGTTGATGATGTTCCCTTAAGGAGCTCATAAGGATTGTCATGTAAACCCTGCAGGTGGATTATATCCGACATGACAAATAAAGTTGAGCGGTACTACTTAAGGATAAAAGATGTCGAATCAATATAGTTGTCAGTAACTTAATTTGATCGACGGACATACGATATCTTAACATGGAGAGCCAAACGAGCATATAATAAAAGGAGCCCACAAACATAATTTGGGATTAGGGAGGTAGTGCAACAATAGCTCATTAGTGGACCGAGCTATTGTTAATGGACCTGGATTGTGTGTTCGGGCTGAACACGGGATATCCAGATCCGTTAGGAGGCCTAACCATAATTTCTCCTCATGGTCCCTGCCGTAGCCTATATATATCCTCTATTCTCTGGCCGCCAGATTACTGATCAGAAATCAAATACTTTCTCTAAATTCGTGATTCACGTAAGAAGAGAAAGAGAGGGCTGCCAAGGAGAAGAAAAGGTTAGGAGATCGTCGCCCACACGACGTCCAACTCGAGGAAGGAATACGTGCAGAAGATCTTGGGGTCGTCCGCTCGAGATTGCCAGGAATTACTTGTCTCCTTTCTGTCGTAGGTATAATTCGTGAACCGTAGTTTCTGCCTATGAAGGGCTAGAACACGTATTAGATCTTTTTAACTTTCTGTCGATCAATATGCACACCAAAAAAAGGTCCTAGGAATCTCCAGTTCCATCAGCTACACCTACCGAAGAGATGAGTAGGGTAATGACGGGAGACGGACCAGTACCCATTAGAGCTATCTATAGATGCTCTATTACTATAGCTAGGAGAGAGTTTAGGGGATAATTCTTTGTGATGCCACTTTCCGGGTATGATATCATATTGGGGATGGACTGGCTTAGCTATGCTCACGCAGCTATAGACTGTCATGAGGGTAGTATTCTGTTCAGTCCCCTAGGTACGGTACCATTCAGTGTCAGAAGGACAGGGCCGGAGATCAGCCTAGAGCTGAACTATAGTGCAACAGTTGGGGAGTTAGCACCGCCTCACCCTATCATTAGGGAGTTTATGGATGTATTCCCAGAGGATGTTCCAGGACTTCTGCCTGACAGAGATGTGGAGTTCACTATAGATTTAGTACCGGGTTCATCACCAGTATCCCGGGCTTGCTATAGAGTGGACCCTAAGGAGGCCGTAGAGATAAAGGAGCAGATTGATGACCTGTTGAAAAAGGGTTTCATTCGATCTAGTCCTTCTCCATGGGGAGCGCCAGTACTCTTTGTACCGAAGAAGGATGGTACGATCCGGTTATGTATTGACTACCGGGCGTTGAATACCATCACCACTAAGAACAAATATCCTCTGTCCAGGATAGATGATTTGTTCGGCCAGTTGAGTGGGACGAAGGTATTTTCCAGGATAGATTTGAGATCCGGTTACCACTAGTTAAAAGTCAGGGCTGCAGACATCCAGAAGACGGCGTTCAACACGAAGTACGGACAGTACGAGTTTTTGGTGATGCTATTTGGTCTCACAAATGTGCCAGTTGTCTTTATGAACTTGATAAGAAAGACATTTCACCAGTATCTGGATAAGTTGGTCGTAGTATTTATCGACGACATCCTGATATACTTGAAGATGCCGGAGGAGCACGCAGAGCACTTACGGACAGTTTTAGGGATTCTGAGGCAGGAGAGGTTGTATGCCAAATTATCGAAGTGCGAGTTCTTTTTAGACCGAGTGGAGTTTCTCGGTCATGTAGTCACTGGAGAGGGAATCTCGGTGGATCCCAGGAAGATTGCTGCCGTTGAGACATGAAAGGCTCTGACGTCAGTTTCAGAGATCAGGAGCTTTTTGGATTTAGCAGGCTATTATAGGAAGTTCGTCCAGGACTTTGCTAGGATAGCTGAACCCATGACAAAACTGACATGGAAGGACGCAGAGTACATCTGGTCAGAGGACTGCCAGGCAGCATTTGAGGAGCTGAAGAGGAGGCTGACGACCGCTCCAGTTCTGATATTACCTTCAGGGTTTGGAGGTTTCACCATATACAGCGATGCTTCAGGAAAGGGGCTAGGATGTCTCCTACGGCAGCATGGGAAAGTGATTGCTTATGCATCTAGGCAATTACGGACTCATGAGCGGAACTATCCTACCCACGACCTAGAGTTAGCTACGGTGATCTTTGCACTCAAGTTGTGGAAACACTACTTATCCGGAGAGCGAGTGGAAATCTTTACTGACCACAAGAGCTTGAAGTATGTGTTCACGCAGAAAGAGCTGAACATGAGGCAAAGACGATGGTTGGAGTTAATGAAGGACTTCGACATCGATTTACAGTATCACCCTGGAAAGGCAAATATGGTGGCGGATGCGCTGAGCAGGCATCTGATGGCATGGTATCTGATGATAGAT